>JBBPNB010000434.1:0-18394 GCA_038090635.1 Rubroboletus satanas
ATATATCCAAGACTGACATCCTGCTGTATGAGATAACACTACACACATGTCCCAGAGTTGTTAGTCTGGAGTCCAAACTCTGGAGATCATCTGAAGGTTCTGTTGTGGGAGCAATGCCGTAGAGTCGGATGTCATGAACAATGACCACTATGGGGACCAGAGACTAACTTGCAAGCTTACACTGAGCCTGGCAAGGTAAATGAAAAGAAGACTGATGGGTTGCCTTAATATCTAGGAGAGCTTTGAGGGGCGAAGATCCCGCTGTAGATACAAGTGGACTAAACTAAGGAAAGAGGCATTAAAGCGGAGCCAGTATTTATACCCTTGCTTCTATGGGCTGTGTCCCCTGATCAGGAATACAGTGTTACGACGCTACCAGTTCTCCTGGTAATACCAAGAGTTGATAGTGCGATAAAGACCTAGTAGTAGGCACTCTTAAGTAGCCTAGAGTCTTAGAGAGATCCACGGAAGAGGAACGCCAGGAGATACATGGTATTCACGTAGAACTAGCTGGGGTGCTAGGTTCTACGGCTGGGTCTTTATATACTGTTACAGTGGTGCTACGAGGCCAGAGGTCTCCATAAGGGGAACAGTCTGGAAACCGGTTGACACGAGGTAAAGGGGAGGCATGCTACAATAACTGAGGAATCTGGATGGGGAGTAAAGGTGCCGGTCCTCGTGTAGAACACGAGGAGAAACAAGGACCGGAGTAGTGGTACATGAAATGGAGGTAATACTGAAGTGATCATCAGTCCGAAGCACTGCTGTGCTGGCTGCTTAAGGTAATCAGGAAGGGAAAGACAGTAAGGTGAAAGTGGGAGTAGGAGGGAACGAAAATGGGTAATATTCGTAAGGTGATCGTTGGGTTGTAACATACAGCTGGCTATGCTGGATCTGATGACTGCCTCTTTAGTCCAGGGGATCTATCAGGAGATTCCATTGGTAATCTGCAAATGGAGGCAGCACTAGATACAAGTGCTGCCGACTCAACTGAGATTGGCAATTCCCTTGGCTATGCAACCTGCAGCAGTATGCATGCTTGATGGCTCGGGGAACACAGCAGTTCCCAATCAGCAAGAGAGAGCATGCTCGATGTGTACGTGTTGAGACACGTCTGGGTCACATGCAGTCACATGCCAGAGGTCACTGGTCTTGAGCATGTGTGATGGGTCACGTGATTCCAAAGTCACGTGTCATCAGTCAAGTGAAAGAGAAGGCAAAAAGGTGTGGAGAAAGGGGTGTTTCATAACACTACCCCCCCTCTAGGACTCGTACTCCAAACGAGTCAAATCCTCCGAATCAGAGCCTACCTCTGTAAAGTTTTCATAGGGCTGGAATAACTGACTGAAAACCTGTGGGGAGATAGCCCTGAGCTGCCTCAGGGCAGCCATCGGATGCTGATAGAACTCAGCGATTGCATCTTGTGCAGACTTGAGATGGTCCACCGGCTCCCAGGTGCAATCTGTCTCATCATATCCTTTCCAATGGACGAGATAATGGAGCTTTGTCATGACCAGTTTAGAGTCTTGGACAGACTTGACCTTGTACTGGGCATAACCCTCGTCGTCCACGTCAATAGCATCTGGACAGATCACTGGCTGATCTGGGAGAGTATTGATGTGGAGCTTGATGTGGGAGATATTAATGACAGGGTGGATCTTGACTGATCTTAGCTATTTGAGCCAGACTGCATTAGGGAGGACCTTTGTGATGGCATAGGGTCCAATCCATTTCTGTGAGAGCTTCTTTGCAGGTTACAGCAAAGATAGCTTATTGGTGGACAGCCAAACCTTCTGGCTGATCTGGTATGCAGGTGCTTCAGACTGAAGGTGGTCTGCCTGAGTAATCATGTGATGACAGGAATCCTACAAGGCGAGCATGACCACCTTGTGCAAACTGAGAGCCTCCTGAGAGAACTCTCCTGTGAGGGTGTCCAAGGATCACTTGAAACTGAGCTGGGGTGAGTACTGTTACGAACTCTTATTTCTCACTTGTCACTTTCACTTTTCATTTCATATCTTATCTTATCTTCAGGTGCACGTGACCCTGGGAACCCTTTTCTCTTTCACCCTTTCACAGGTCACGCCACTTCACTCGCGCACACGGCGCCCCTTGTGCTTCCATTCTGCCACACCATGTGTTGGCCTTACGTACATGCTTCTCTTCCATTCTGATGCCAGGCGCATCACACATGTACTTCATCTCCATGCTTCCATTCCTGATCCATGCCTCCATCATGAGGCGTATCATAGATGTAGTGTACACAGGTGTACACAGTAGTCAGTAGTATATAAAGGCCAAAGTCACCACCAGAGAACCTCAGTCAAGTTCTCTTGGAGTTCTCCTCAGAGTTTGTCCTTCATTGAGAGTAGGACTCAGTCCCCTTTCCATCATCCCCTTGTTTCATAAGCACTTCCAGAGTTGCCATGTACGGGCAGAGCTTTGAGTGTTTCACTAGAACTTGACTGTCCATTTCTCTCAACAACAGTCGCCCGAAAAAGCATTTGAAGAAAGAGCCCTCGAAGGACTACAGAAGCCACTGCGACCACAAGTAGGAGGTTGTAACGCCCGAGTAGGAACCACTCACACTTATGACGATTAGTGAATTCCTCTCCCAGTCTAGAGTGCTACTTGGCCAGGTTATCACCAGAACCTGTGTCAGAGCAAGTAAAATCAGAAGAACCGTTGTACGTGCCTTTACGGTTGGCAACCCCCAAGAAGGAAGAAGAAGACGAGTTAGAGCTTGTATATCCGCCTATCGACTATGACATTTGGGCCAGAGTAGAGAGCGCGCTCGCCCTCTGTCGATCGTCTCACCCCCGTTTCCCCTCACCTTCCACACCAAGCCTCATGTCAGTCAGTACCCAAGGAGATATCTTTGAAGAGTTTTTCGGGTTAGACATTCCCGCAGAAGTAGCACTACCACTCTTACCCCCTAACGTTCTCCACGCTTACGAAGAAGCATGCGCAAGGCGCAACCAGGAATCTGAAGAAAGGATTTGGGGCAACCTAGAAGGAAGGTCTCCTACCCCTGACTATTGGTGTACTCCCACGCCACAACCTCGTGTGCAAAGACACCGTAAGAAGTATTACTTGAACGACTCAAGGATCCGTTTAGATAATTACATACCTCAACTAGGAAGGCCTTACCTTCGCCCATGCTTCTATCTAGCTAGACTTTCCTCTTACCCCTACTAAACAATGGATCCCGATGCTCCCCCAGCCCCTAACTACAATGATCAAATTAGGCAACTTGTCGAGGCACTAAATGCACACTCAACGCAGATAGCAGGGCTTGAGTTGCAGCGCAACCAGCTCATCGACGCCCTTGCTTGGGCCAATGAGCAACTGCAGACAGCAGTAGACCGAACTGAAGAAGCAGACCAGCATACTCGTGAACTCCTCAGACTTCACAGCTGGGCCGGTTACAATGGGGCTGGCACCCGCAGCAACACTGGAGGTGGCGGAGGCTCCTCTACTAAAGTTGAGATATTCACGGACCCTGGGGAGTATGATGGGTCAAAGGCTAAATTCGAAGATTGGTGGATCAAGATGCAGTCGTGGATGGACTGCAACCCCAAGCACTTCATGTACGATGAAGACACTTACCACGGCATGAACCATGCATACGCCATGCTCTCTCGCTTGAAGGGCACCAAAGGAAGCTACTTCGCTGAGACAGAACTCGCGAAGCTCACCACAGGTCATTCGAACCTGACCCTGTGGGCTAACCTTAAAAGGGAAATTGAGGGTCTCTTCCGGCCCCAGCTCCAGTCCGACTGGGCTAAAAAGGAAATCACAGGATTCAAGCAAGGACGCCTGGACATTGACTCATTCATCACCAAATGGCGAGCCCTGTACTATCAGGCAAAAATAGAAAACACTTTCAGATTCTGGCTCCTCGAAAGTAATGCATCCAGGGAGCTAGTCCAAAAGCTCTTTGAGCGAGGTCTCCAGCAGAACACCATTGATGGCACCCTCGCTCAACTCCAAGAAATCGGCAAAGCACAAGAAGCATTCGCTTTGTCCCAAGGAACCTGTCCCTCGTGGTCAAACAACGAGGACAACAAGAAGAAGAGTTACGACAACTCTTCCAGCAACATAAAAGCCACGAACATGCAACCATCTAATGCATGCTTCAACTGTGGCAAGGCAGGGCACCTCGTCCGTGACTGTAAGAAGCCCAAGAACAAGTGCCCCGAGTGCAATTGGCTCGGTGGTAAACATAAGTCCGAGTGTAAACGAGGCAAACGCAATGTCCGCAGCGCAGATGCAGACACAAGCAATGAGGCACCAAGGCTTCATGACCCGTTTGCCACAGTACACGGAATGAACTTTGATGAGATGAAGGCGTACTTCTGGGATATGAAGGACAACGCCGACAAGGGAAAAGGCCGCATGGACTGAATAATTCAGGTGTTCAGTTCGCTAATCGTTTTGTTAACTTAACCGTTGAAGAAGTTGAAGACGACAACGACAACGATAGTATTAAATCTTCACAAAGCCATGTGGCATCTTCAGCTAGTACGGAGCGCGGTCGGGGCATTAAACTGATGCTTGATTCCACACCAAAAATTAAAAAAATATTGAAGCGAGAAGAATCCCTGAACGAAAATGAAATCACAGAAGTATTTACGCGTTCGCTTAATCCTAAAAGGGAGATATTGCTCAACGTGAGAGTCTCGCCTCAGGATAAGAAAGAAACAGCGTTCGTTTTGGCAGAAGTGCTACTGAATAGCGGTGCAAATGAAATTTTTATTGATCGGAAGTGGGCCGAAGCACAGAAGCTCCTGCTTCGCCCTTTACATCACAGAATTCCCGTTTACAATGTGGACGGAACCAAGAACTCTGCTGGTGATATTACACACTGCGTGGATATTATTGTGGAATACCAGGGTCACCGTGAGAAGCTCACAGCCAAAGTTACAGATCTTGGCAAGAACCAGATCATACTTGGTTACATGTGGCTCAAGGCCCACAACCTGGATATAGATTGGGAAAAGGGCACGGTCAGGATGACACGTTGCTCCCATTCATGTTACCTCCTTCAGGAAAGGATGGTCTTTCTCAGGACATTAGAAAAAGAAGAAAATCAGGCCGCATGGGCCACATACCATCTCAGGGCTGCTCAGGAAGCGCCAGTTAAAATAGAAAAAACTGCTGAGGAACTTGTTCCGAAGCAATACCACGAATGGTTAAAAGTATTCTCAAAGCATGAGTCAGAACGGATGCTGGTCCACAAGCCATGGGATCACGCTATAGATCTCAAAGATTCATTCAAGCCAAAGAAGGGTAGATTGATTCCCCTATCCCCAGCTGAGCAGGAAGAAGTCTCTGCGTTCGTTGATGACCAGCTCAAGAAGAGTTACATCCGTCCCTCTAAATCGGAACAGACATCCCCCATGTTTTTCATGCCTAAGAAGGATGGCCGAAAGAGGATGGTACAGGATTACCGGTACCTCAACAAACACACGATCAAGAATAATTACCCACTCCCGCTTATCTCGCAATTGGTCGACAAGCTTAAAGGAGCTAAACTATTTACAAAGATGGATCTCAGATGGGAATACAATAATGTACGAATCAAAGAAGGCAATGAGTGGAAAGCTGCCTTTGTCTGTCACCGCGGCTCCTTTGAACCTGTGGTCATGTTCTTTGGTCTCTGCAATTCCCCATCCACGTTTCAAACAATGATGAATGAGATCTTCGCTGATATGGATGGCATTGTTGTGGTCTACATCGATGATATACTAGTATTTATGAAAACAGATAACCAAGAGGAACACGACAAGATCGTGCAGGAAGTCCTCCGTAGATTAGAAGAAAACGATTTATATGCAAAACCAGAAAAGTGCTTATTTAGCGCCACAGAAGTCAAGTTTCTGGGCATGATTGTAGGAAAAGACGGTATCAAGATGGACCAGTCCAAAGTCAAGGCCGTTCTAGAATGGCCAGTGCTGAAGAACGTAAAAGGTGTTAGAAGCTTCCTAGGATTGGCAAACTTCTACCGAAGGTTCATTCAGGATTATGTGCAAGTCGCACGCCCCTTGAATGATCTGACCAAGAAAGATCAACCCTTCGTGTGGAAAGAAGCGCAGCAGAAAGCGTTTGACATGCTCAAGGAGAAGTTCACCACCGCCCCTGTTCTCGCATTCCCTGACAATGACTGTCAGTTCTGCCTTGAATGTGATGCATCCGACTACGCAATGGGTGCAGTGCTATCCATGCTAAAAGAAGAAAAGTGGCACCCTGTCGCTCTCTCCAGTCACTCCATGAGTCCCGAGGAATGAAATTACCCCATTGCTGACAAGGAAATGTTAAGCATTATTTGTTCACTTGAGATCTGGCAACATTATTTAGAAGGTGCAAAACACGAGTTCGAGGTCTGGAACGACCATCAGAACTTATAATGATTTATGACGAGGCAGGATCTCAACCAACGCCAAGCGCAGTGGGCCCAGTATCTCTCCCGATTTAACTTAAAGTGGCTCCACAAGGCTGGAGTTACCATGGGAAAAGCCGACGCCCTCTCTAGACGAGAAGATCACACTGAAGGCATCGAAGATGACAACAAAGGAGTATTAGTTATTCCGCTGGAGCAGATTAGATCTATGATCCTAGTCTCCGATGAAGGCGAACAAACCAAACAGAAAATCAAAAATATCATGCTACGCTTGAAGGAATTGGAAGTCATGAAGTTGTGCAATGAATTACATGCTTTGCCCAGGCCGGATGGGCTTATTTTGAAGGATTCTCGGATGTATGTTCCCGATGACAAAGTGTTACAAATGAACGTGGTGAAATTACACCACGACACACCAGTCGCAGGGCATCCTGGAGTCGAGAAGACACTGGAGTTGCTGCAGTGCAGTTACTTCTGGCCTGGAATGGCTACATTTGTCAAGAGTTATGTTTCACGTTGCGAAAGATGCCAACGGTTTAAGGGAAGTAACACAGCCCCTTCTGGTAAATTAAACCCATTGGAAGTTCCAGATATGCCATGGGTTGATGTTTCCGCCGATTTCATCACAGATCTCCCCTTATCTAACGGATTCGACTCCGTTCTTGTTGTGGTTGACAGGTTTTCCAAAGAAGTTGATTTCATCCCTTGCAACAAAACCATTACTGCCCTTGACACGGCAAAGCTCTACTTATTCAACGTTTGGAAAAACCACGGACTTCCGTGAAGTATCGTGTCAGATCGAGGCCCGCAGTTCGCGTCACAGGTTATGAAGGATCTTTGTGCACGACTCGGTATTAAACCTAAATTATCATCTGCGTATCACCCACAGACAGATGGTCAGACGGAGCGCATGAATTGAGATCTCCCGCAGTATCTCCACATCTATAGCGCAGAAAAGCAAGATCAATGGGCCGATTGGTTACCCCTAGCCCAGTTCTCCTATAACGCAAAGAAGCAAGCTTCAACGCAGAAGTCCCCCTTTGATGTCACATGGTCTTACGCACCACGAATGGGCGTAGAGCAGCATGTCTCTAAGGCGCCAGCCGCCGCAGACCTAGCCGACAAGATGTCGCAGACACTAAAGGACACCAAACGTAATATTATAGAAGCCCAGAACCACATGAAGGTTCAAGCAGATAAACACCGCTCCGAAGCCCCCACATATGCGGTAGGGGATAAGGTGTGGTTAGTCACAGATAACCTCCGCTTGACGCGGCAGTCTAAGAAGTTAAGCGAGTGATGGCTCGGCCCCTTTTCTATTATGAAAATTGTGGGAAGCAATGCAGTTGAGTTGCAGCTTCCTCGCACCATGAAAATCCACCCCATTGTGAACATTTCAAGGGTCAAGCCATATTTAGAAAGGCTTCCTGGTCAGACAGTAGACCAGCCGGGACCAGTTCACGTTACAGAGGATCACGAAGGTGAATTTGAAGTTGACTATATTGTCGACTGCCGAAAGAAGGGACAAAGTATTGAATACCTGGTCCATTGGGCTGGATACTCCAAATTCAAGCGTACTTGGGAATCTAAGTCCCATCTCGCCAATGCGCAGGACGCAATTAAGCATTTCCACGAATGGAATCCTCATGTGGATATCCGCAATCTATTTGCCAACAGCTTCGGTCTGTACAACCCCTATGAATACGACGTATTCCAGGTCCCATTTGTCTCGGCGCCTCTGGAGTTTGCGCCATAGGAGGGGGGTAGTGTTACGAACTCTTATTTCTCACTTGTCACTTTCATTTTTCATTTCATATCTTATCTTATCTTCAGGTGCATGTGACCCTGGGAACTCTTTTCTCTTTCACCCTTTCATGGGTCACACCACTTCACTCACGCACACGGTGCCCCTTGTGCTTCCATTCTGCCACACCATGTGTTGGCCTCACGTACATGCTTCTCTTCCATTCTGATGCCAGGCGCATCACGCATGTACTTCATCTCCATGCTTCCATTCCTGATCCATGCCTCCACCATGAGGCATATCGTAGATGTACCGTACACAGGTGTACACAGTAGTCAGTAGTATATAAAGGCCAAAGTCGCCGCCAGAGAACCTCAGTCAAGTTCTCTTGGAGCTCTCCTCAGAGTTTGTCCTTCATTGAGAGTAGGACTCAGTCCCCTTTCCCTCATCCCCTTGTTTCATAAGCACTTCCAGAGTTGCCACGTACGGGCAGAGCTTTGAGTGTTTCAAGTACTTGCAGGTAACTGCAAAGGGGGTGGTACTGGTGGCCAAAGTGAGGGAGGAGTTGTGGTGGGACTGGGAGAGCTTGATCCACTCAGCCCAGCTTTCCTGCTTCTTAGCCATGTAGGAGTGAAGGTATTGCTCCATGCCACGATTGATCCGTTCCGTTTGACCATCCGTTTGAGGAGGGTAGGCCGTAGACATTTTCTGCTTTATTCTGAGGAGCAAGCAGAGCTCTGATGTGAATTCCAACATGAACTGAGGTCCATAATCCAAGACAACTGAGGAGGGGAGTCCATGCTGGCACCATACATGGTCACGGAAGGTCATGGCCAGGTTTCTCAAAGTGACAGTGTCGTGGCACAGCACGAACACAACTTCTTTTGAGAACCTGTCAACAATAACCATAACTGCTGTGAACCCAGAAGGAGCTGACAGGGGTAGCCCCGTAACGAAGTCAACGGAGAGGTCTGCCCAGGGTTGGGCAGGAACTGGAAGGGGAAGGATTTTGCCAGTGGATGCAGAGGACTGTCCTTTGACTGTAGCACAGGTCTGACATCCTTTGACGTAGGCCCTAACATCCTTGGTTACTCCTGGCCACGTGAAATGGTGGGTGAGGAGGTGCAGCATCCATATGAAGCCTGCATGACCTGCTACCGTGGAGTCATGACAAATTCCGAGTAACTTGGGACAAAGACCTTGTCCTTTGAGTTGGAAAATACCACATCCAAAGACTTCCGAGTGAAGCCTTTGAGCACAAGAGTCAGGTCCAAAGCTTTCAAAGCTTTAGAGAGAGCATTGTAGAACATGGACGAGAGCTCCACATGATTCATGAAGAGGATAGGGGGAAGGACCATGATATTGGAGTTGTGGTCCTTGACTGTGTCACCATGGTCCAGGCGATGGGAGAGGGCATCAGCATGCCTGTTACTTGTGCCAGGTTTGTAGATCATGGAATAATTAAATTCCTGGAGGACTTCATGCCAGCAGGCCTGGCATTCAGAGAGAGCCTGGGGTTTCTTCCAGTACTCTAAGTTCTTGTGGTTGGTCCAGATCTCAAAATGAGAACAGCTGACCAAGTAGTGTCACCACTCTTCAAGTGCACAGATGCCGGCGAGCAACTCCTTGTTGTAAATCGGGTAGTTGTTTTCTGCACTGTTGAATGAGTGGGAGATGAATGATACCAGATGCCAGAGGTCATCATTGCCTTTGACAGAGAGCACTGCTCCAGTCACGATGTCAGAGGTGTCCGTTTCCAGCCGAATCTCCTTTTCCCTGTCTGGATATGCGAGGAGAGGTGCGGTCCAGAACTTGTTCTTGAGAGAGTCCATCGCAGACTGCTCTTTATCACCCCAATGCCACGGGGTGGTTTTCTTCATCAGGTCATTGAGTGAACAGGTGATGTCTGCGAACCCATGGATGAACCTGCAGTAGTAGTTGCAGAGTCTGAGGAAGCCTTGAATGTCCTTGACCTTTCTTGGAGTAGGCCAATTGAGGATGCCTGCTACCTTCGAGTCCTGCATCTCAACTCCATCCTTGGATACGACCATGCCGAGGAAGTCAAGCTTCTCTTTCAAGAACTGACACTTCTCAGGCTTGACGTAGAGGTCGTTTTCCCTAAGACGACCTAGAACTTCTTTGACAATAGCCTTGTGCTCTGCCTTGGTCTCGCCCTTGGTGTAGACCATGCAGTTGTCAAGGTAGATGATGAGAATGGCATACATATCATTGAAGATGTCATTCATCATTTGCTGGAATGTTGGCAGTGAGTTGCACATTCCAAGATATATCACTGTAGGCTTGTAAGCCCCTATTGGAGTGACGAAGGCCCCTTTCCATTCGTGGCCTTCCTTCATCAGCACATTGTTGAATCCCCATCAGAGATCCATGGTAGTGAACATGTCAGTGCCTTTAAGCCGATCTACTAGAGACGAGATTAGGGGAAGTGGGTAAGCATTCTTGATGGTACCCTCATTGAGGTACCAGTAATCCATTACTAGCCATTTCTTCCTGTCCTTCTTCAGGATGAAGAAGACAGGGCTCATCTGTGGGGATTTGGAGGGGTGGATGTACCCCTTAGTGGACTTCTTCTCGATGAAGGTCCACAGTGCATCCATATCAGGGTCTGAGAGAGGAATGACCCAACCCTTCTTCAGCATGAAGTCTGGCTTGAGGTCTATGGTGTGATCCCAAGCCTTTTGGACTGGCATTGGATTCGACTCTTCTTTTGAGAAGATGTCGAGGAAGTCATGGTAGACTTCAGGTACCAGGGCCTTGGTGCTGTCCTTGATTTGAACAGCTCGACTTTCAGCCTCACACACCACCTGGTTGATGTGCTTGTCGTCTTCTATACATCATGGGAAGGAGATCTCCTTCTTGACCCAGTCGATATCAGGGTTGTGGCATGAGAGCCAGTCATACCCGATATACATCTTGTGGAAGCCGAGTGGAAGGACATAAATGTCCATGGTCTGAAGTCCAAGCTTCTTGACATACACTGTGTTGATGAAGGTGTTTGTGCAACTGGAGTTGATCAGGGCCTTAACTGTTTGGGTACAGTAGCCACTGAGAGACTTGCCTGTGAAGCACACGTTCTGGATAAGGGATGGTCTGAAGTTTCAAGGGGTTTTGATGATTGGTCCATTATTTGGAGTGAGGAGAGGAGGTTTCAAGACACATGCTTGAGCAATTAATGCATCTAAGACCCCCATGGTCATCTTGTGAGTGACTTCCTTGGAGGCAGTAGTATACAATAACTTATTGCTCAAGCTATTTAAGAAGTGCATCTGAAATAATTTAGAGTTGTCAAAGTCTGGAGTGGGAGTCTGAACAGCCGATCTTATACCTTGTCCAAGAGCATCCTCTTTGCTCAGGAACTGTGACCTTTTAAAGTGTCACTAACTTCTTCGTCTGCCTCAGCTCTGAGGCAGTCTCTCCAGTAGGCCTTGGTCTTCAGCAAGGCATAGCCTAAATCCTGGGATCAAGCCTGCGCCAGGGCTCTTTACATGTTCAGAACGGATATCCCATCTTGTTGCAGTTCCAACACTTCTGAGTGTCTGGAACAGGTGGTCCTGCCCCTATGTCCATGAGGGTGCTGCATCTGGGCTGGATGTCAGTGGGGATAAAGCGAGATTGGGGAGCGTAACCAGGGGGACAGTAAGGATGATGTCCCCCAGTGGGAGGCATGTAGGAAGGGTGCTGAGGAGGGTGATGAAAGGAGCCCATCGGACAATAGTAGGTGGACCGCTCTTTAGCACCGGCTCCGCACTTGCATGTGATCTGTTCAAAGGTCCTTCCTGTGTTCCTGCAGGCTTCCTTGAAGCCAGTGTACAATTCTTCTGCTAGCAGGTGGTGCAACTGCACGTGGGAGTAGATCTTGAAGTCTATGGCATGCTTCAAAATTTCCATACTATGACCCCAGTCAATTTGTGCCTCCTTGAAGAGCTTGTCGAAGCTCTGGAGGAACTTGTTGATGGGAGTACCCTTCTGGCAGAGCTCCTTGAGGGCTTGAAGAGATTTGTGGGCAAGGACCTTGATCTGGAAGTAGTCCTTGACATCTCTCTGGACCTTGTTACAGCATGGCCAGGCCACGTTGCCAACCTTCTTGGTGGTGGATTTCCCATCTGTGTCGAGGACCCAGTCTTCTTCTTCTGAGAAGTACTTCTCCAAGGTAGAAAGTGTAAAACCTTCTGCATTGTCTTCAAAACGCAAGAGAACGGCGATGCACTTGAGTTGGTCGGATTTCCAGGTCTGTTCATTGACCCAGAGGTGTAGCTGGATCCACCATAACTGGAAGGTGAACCTGTCCCCATTCCACTTGCCTGGGTCAGCAATCTTCTTGGTGACATCTGCCTTTCATTCAAGCGATAGCTCAGCAAGTGAGGCGGTAATGTTGTTGAGTGAGGCGGATGTGCTGGAGCTGGAGCCTCCATGCCCCAAGGGTACTGGAGTACAGGTGCCTGTTGAGCCACCAGACATGTCGGGATGGATAATAGGTGAGGTGTTCAGCTAGTAAACGGTGCCGACACAGAACCAAATTCTGTGGGCGAATGATGGGGCATTCTCGTGACACAAAAAGCTTCTTTGTGGAAGTAACAGATGCAGGAATCTTCTTGACACAGACTGAGATGTCCATGGGAACAATTCAGAGGATGGAGCTCCTCGAAACAGAGTTCTTCTCCATGGGAATGATCTGAGAAAGGCTGCTCACAACATAGAGCAAGCATGGGTGCTTCTCCGAAGGGAAGGAGGTGGAGGTTCTGCATAAACCCTATGGTCCAGGTAGTGTATGATAGTTTAGTCCAAGTATTGCGGGAGCAACGCTGTAGAGTCGGATATCGCGAACGATGACCACTATGGGGATCAGAGACTAACTTGCAGGCTTACATCAAGTCTGGCAAGGTAAATGAAAAGAAGACTGATGGGTTGCCTTAATATCTAGGAGAGCTTCGAGGGGCGAAGATCCCACTGTAGATACAAGTGGACTAAACTAAGGAAAGAGGCATGAAAGCAGAGCTGCTATTTATACCCTTGCTTCTATGGGCTGTGTCCCCTGATCAGGAATACAGCTGGCTATGCTGGATCTAATGACTGCCTCTTTAGTACAGGTGATCTATTGGGAAATCCCACTGGCAATCTGCAAATGGAGGCAGTGCTAGGTACAAGCACTGCCGACTCAACTGAGATCAGCAATCCTCTTGGCTGTGCAATCTGCAGTAGCATGCGTGCTTCATGGCTTGGGGAATAAGGCAGTTCCTGATCAGCGAGAGATAGTGTGCTTGCCGCATACATGTTGAGCTGTGTCTGGGTCACGTGTGGTCACATGCCAGAGGTCACTGGTCTTGAGCATGTGCAGTGGGTCACGTGATTCCGAAGTCACGTGCTACTGGTCAAGCAAGAGAGAAGGCAAGAAAAGATGTGAAGAAAGGGGGTTTCATAACACTACCCCCCCTCTAGGACTTGTACTCCAAACAAGTTGAATCCTCCGAATCAGGAGCTACCTCCGTGAAGTTTTCATAGAGCTGGAATAACTGACTGAAAACCTGTGGGGAGATACCCCTGAGCTGCCTTGGGGCAGCCATCTGACGCCGATGAAACTCGGCGATTGTGTCTTGTGCAGACTTGAGATGGTCCGCCAGCTCCCAGATATGATCTGTCTTGTCATATCCTTTCCAGTGGACTCGATAATGGAGCTTTTCCTTGACCAGTTTAAAGTCTTGGATGGACTCGACCTCATACTGGGTGTAACCTTTGTCGTTGACCTTGATAGCATCCAGAGAGATCACCAGCTGATCTGGGAGAGTGTCTATGTGGGGCTTGATCCAAGAAATGTTAATGACGGGGTGTATCTTGACCAATCTTGGCAGCTTGAGCTGAACTGCATTAGAAAGGACCTTGGTGATGACATAGGATCCAATCCATTTCTGGGAGAGCTTCTTTGCAGAGTACGGCAAAGAAAGCTGATCAGTGGACAGCCAAACCTTCTGGCTGATCTGGTATGCAGGTACTTCGGACCAAACGTGGTCCACCTGATTAATCATGCACTGACGAGAATCCTCCAAGGTGAGCGTGACTGCCTTGTGAGAACTGAGAGCCTCTTGAGAGAACTCTCCTGTGAGGGTGTCCAAGGATCTGAGGGGAATACTTGCAGGTGATCACAAAGGGAGTGGTTTCGGTGGCCAAAGTGAGCGAGGAGTTATGATGGAATTGGGCGAGCTTGATCCACTTGGCCCAATCTTCCTGCTTCATGGTGATGTAGGAGCATAGGTACTGCTCCATGCCTCGATTGATCCATTCTGTTTGACCATCCATTTGAGGATGGTAGGCTGTAGACATTTTCTGCTTTATACTGAGGAGCAAGCAGAGCTCCGATGTCAATTCTGAGATGAACTGAAGTCTGCAATCTGAGACAACCAAGGAGGGAAGTCTGTGCTGGCACCAAACATAGTCATGGAAAGTTGTGGCCAGGTTTCTCGAGGTGATAGTGTTGTGACACAGCATGAACACCACTTTTTTAGAGAACCTGTTGACAATGGCTGTAATCGCTGTAAACCTAGAGGGACCTGATGGAGGTAACCCCGTAATGAAGTCAACAGATAAATCTGCCCATGGTTGGGCAGGGATGGGAAGGGGAAGGATTTTGCCAGCTGGGGTGGAGGATTGGCCTTTGATCATAGTGCAGGTCTGGCAACCCTTCACGTATGCCCTGACGTCCTTGGTAACTCCTGGCCATGTGAAGTGGCAGGGAAGGAGGTGCAGTGTCCATGCAAAGCCTGCGCGACCTGCAACTGGGGAGTCATGACAAAGACCAAGTAACTCTGGGCGAAGGACTTTGGGGACGAAGACTTTGTCCTTAGAGTTGGTATATACCACATCTGAAGACTTCCGAGTGAAGCCTTTGGGCATGAGAGTCAGGTCCAAGGTTGTTGAGGCCTTGGAGAGAGTGTCGTAGAATGTGGACAAGAGCTTCACATGATTCATGAAGAGGGTAGAGAGAAGGACTGTGATGTTGGAATTGTGGTTCTTAACAGCGTCGCCATGGTCTGGGCAATGGGAGAGGGCAAGATCATGAAGTAATTAAACTCCTGGAGAACTTCATGCCAGCGGGCCTGGCATCCCAAGAGAGCCTGGGGCTTCTTCCAGTACTCTAGATTCTTGTGGTTGGTCCAGATCTTGAAGTGAGAATGGCTGACCAGGTAGTGACACCACTCTTCAAGTGCATGGATGACAGCAAGCAACTCCTTGTCATAAATGGGGTAGTTGCATTCTGTGCTGTTGAAAGAGTGGGAAATAAATGATACTGGACGCCAGAGGTCGTCATCGCCTTTGACGGAGAGCACTGCTCCAGTCATGATGTCTGAGGCATCCATTTCCAACCAGATCTCCTTTTTCCAATCAGGATATGTGAGGAGAGGCGTGGTTCTGAACTTATCTTTGAGAGAGTCCATGGGCAGACTGCTCTTTGTCACTCCAACACCACAGGTGGTCTTCTTCATCAGATCATTAAGCAGGCAGGCAATGTCCGTGAACCTGTGGATGAACCTGCAGTAGTAGTTGCAGAGTCTGAGGAAGCCTTGAATGTCCTTGACCTTTCTTGGAGTAGGCCAATTGAGGACGCCTGCTACCTTCGAGTCCTGCATCTCGACTCTATCCTTGGATATGACCATGCCAAGGAAGTCGAGCTTCTCTTTCGAGAACTGATACTTCTTGGGCTTGATGTAGAGGTCGTTTTCTCTAAGATGATCCAGAACTTCCTTGATGATGGTTTTGTGTTCCTGCTTGATCTTGACCTTGGTGTAGACCATGCAATCATCATGGTAGATGATCAGAACAGCATACATATCATTAAATATGTCATTCATCATCTGTTGGAATGTGGGTGGTAAGTTGCACATTCCAAAGTACATTACTGTGGGCTCATAGGCCCCTATTGGCATGACGAAGGCCCCTTTCCATTCATGACCTTCTTTGATCCGCACATTATTGAATCCCCATCGGAGATCCATGGCGATGAACATATTGGCGCCTTTAAGCCGATCTATCAGGGATGAGATCAAGGGAAGTGGATAGGCATTCTTGATTGTGTCTTCATTGAGATAACAGTAATCCATTACCAGGCGCTTCTTCCCATCCTTCTTCGGAATGAAGAAGATAGGGCTTGTCTGTGGAGACTTCGAGAGGCGGATGTACTCCTTAGTGGACTTTTTCTCCACAAAGGTCCGTAGTGCATCCATGTCAGGATCCAAGAGAGGGATGACCCAACCTTTCTTCGGCACAAAATCCAGCTTGAGATCAATTGCATGATCTCAAGCTTTTCGTACTGGCATCCTATTTGACTCTTCCTCCAAGAAGATATTGAGAAAATCATGGTAGACTTCAGAAACCAGGGCCTTGGTGCTGTCCTTGATTTGGACAGCTCAACTTTCAGCCTTGCACACCACCTGGTTGATGTGCTTGCAGTCTTCTGTATATTGTGGGAAGGAGATCTCCTTCTTGACCCAGTCGATGTCAGAGTTATGGCAGGAAAGCCAATCATACCCGATGTACATCTTGTGAGATCCTAGGGGAAGGCTGTAAACATCCACAATGTCATAATGCCCATGGATTTGAATGATCATGGGTATCTTCTTGGTGATGTTACAAACCAATGGTCTGGCTCTGTTCCCTAAAACCTTATCCTACACTCCGCGGTTACCGTTTCATTTCTCTCTCTTTCCTGCCATCGTGAACGAGCATTCTACCCCTATGGACCACCATTTCCTTTCCTGGATTGATCTCTCCAGATCTCTTCAGCACTTTCCTGTGTAAACCTAACTCTATTCATATCAGATGGTCAGTTCTTCTTCTTTCCTATTCATAGGACCAACACTGCCTTCTTTCATCTCTGCTATGTATAGCCTCACCATGAGGCTTCCTCATTACCGTGCCTGCAGGATACCATGAGGCCATTCCCCTTTTGGGATCCTCTCCTCTCATAGTACGGTCTCTCATGTATATAAACACCTCGGCATAGAACTTAGCTCCCCAGCTAATTCTACGCAATATACCTGCTTTCTTGGTGTATTCGTCTCCTTGAGTCTTCGAGCATCTCTTTGATTGCTCGCTACTAGTTCTTTGACGGTTATCTATCTTGGCTCACGCCTAGAGAGCGGTAGCGTTGTAACAGGTGATGGCACCTCCGTGGTTGCCAGTGCCATCTGCATTCCTAATTGGGACCAGGAATGGAACGTCCACAGTCCGAAGTACAAGCTTCTCGATGTACACCATGTCGATAAAGGTGTTTGTGCATCCCGAGTCAATCAAGGCCTTAACTGTACTAGTACAGTAGCCATTGAGGGACTTGCCAGTAAAGCACATGTTCTGGATGAGAGAGTGTCCAAACTTTCGAGGGGTTGTGATAAGAGGTGCATTATTCGGTGTGAGGGGAGAAGGTTTTGAGATGCGTGCTTGAGCAATTAACGCATCTAGGGCCCCCGCAGTCATCTTGTAAGAGACTTCCTTGGAGGCAATAGGTGACAATAACTTATTGCTCAAGCTATCTAAGAATTGTGTCTGAAATAATTTAGAGTTGTCCAAGTCTGGAGTGGGAGTCTGAATACCCAATCTTATACCTTGTCCGAGAGCACCCTCTTCGCTCAGGGACTGTGACCTTTTAAAGCATCACTAACTTCTTCATCAGCCTCAGCTCTGAGGCAGTCTCTCCAATAGGCCTCAGCCTCAGGTGAGGTGTAGCCTAGGTCTTGAGTGCAAGCCTGCACCAGGGCTCTTTGCATAGTTGGAACAGATGTCCCACCTTGTTACAGTTTCAACACTTCCAAGTGTCTGAAACAGGTAGTCCTGTCCCTATGTCCATGGGGGCACCGCGTTCGGGCTTGATGCCAGGAGGGGTGAAGCGAGGTTGGAGAGTGTAACCAGGGGGATGGTAAGGATGATGTTCCCCAGTGGGAGGCACATAGGAAGGGCACTGAGGAGGGCAATGAAAGGAGCCCATCGAGTAATAGTAAGTAGACCATTTGTTACGACGCTACCGCTCTCTAGGCGTGAGCCAAGATAGATAACCGTCAAAGAACTAGTAGCGAGCAATCAAAGAGATGCTCGAGGACTCAAGAAGGAGAATACACCAGAAAGCAGGTATATTGCGTAGAATTAGCTGGGGAGCTAAGTTCTATGCCGAGGGGTTTATATACATCAGAGATCGTGCTACGAGAGGAGAGGATCCCAAAAGGGGAATGGCCTCATGGTATCCT
>JBBPNB010000435.1:0-18389 GCA_038090635.1 Rubroboletus satanas
AGGGCCATCGTTGTCACTGGTATATCGTTGTGGTGTGACGCTGGCCATGAAGATGCTGTGGTAGTTGGTTTTCAGTGGGGAAGAAAAAAAGACAAGCAAAATGCTCGACAAAGTAACAACACATTGTATATGAACTTCCATAGCTTATGCGCCAGGAGGGAAAGGTGAGGCAACTAAGTGTTCTCCCGAGTCAGGGGTGCTTCAATTCGCTGTTACTTCTATTTGTCCTAGTTTGTACCATAACGGCCATTATATAAGCAATTCGAAGCACGAGTGATAACATTGCTTGCAATGCCTCAATGCCTCGCCTTTCCCTCATGGTGCATAAGCTGTGGGAGTTCATATGTAATGTGTTGTTACTTTGTCGAGCATTTTGCTTGTCTTTTTTTCTTCCCCACTGAAAACCAACTACCACAGCATCTTCATGGCCAGCGTCACACCACAACGATATACCAGTGACAACGATGGCCCTCAGCCGCATCTAGTTTTCTCGGCGTATGGTGACATTATCAGGAACCTCGTGTATCTCCCTGACGGCCGAGTTGTCACCGGCTCGAAGGGCGGGATCATCAGGGTCTGGAGTTTGGACAACGGCGAGCAAGAAGGGACATCAATAATGAACGAAAGCGAAATAACGAGCCTTGCTGTGACCCGGGAGGGTACGAAGATCGTCAGCAGCGATGAAGAAGGGAGCATCAAAGTGTGGGACGTCGAATCACGCGAACTTGTCAAGGCATGGAGTCACCCGGAGAGCTACCCTCGGGTTGCCATATCGCCAGACGATCGACTCATTGCAGTTGGTATTTCGATTGTGGCCATTTACACTCTGAAAGGGAGACAAGTCATTTCTCCTATCGAGGTCGGCAAGGCTGTTTCGTCCATGAGCTTCTCCCCGGACGGGCGCAAACTTGCATGTGGCACTGATGAACGCGACATCCGCGTGTATGACGTCGACAGTGGCACGCTCCTCCTCGGTCCGTTAGAGGGCCATACAGGTTGTGTCCGCTGTGTCCTGTGGTCACTCGATGGCAGCAGGCTCTTCTCTGCATCAGTCGACTACACCATCCGCAGTTGGAATTCTGATACAGGGAACCCGATCCGACATCCATGGTCGGGTCACACCAGCGCCATATGCTCCATCTCCCTTTCTCCAGATGGATCGGTCCTTGCGAGCGCGTCCCGGGATCACACTGTTCGTTTCTGGGACACAGCCACTGGTGGTCCCGTCGGACGACATCTCAAGCATGCTGGGAATGTAACCGCGGTCTGTTTCTCTCCCTCTGGTGAATTCGTGGCGTCGGTAGGACGTGATGGTGTGGTGTGTCTGTGGCGGGTACCTCGATTTAATTCCATCAAGAATCAGGTAAATTTACTCCTTTCAGCCGTATTCTAACACCCACATTCATTTTTCGCTGTTTTAGTCACTTCGAACTTTCGTTGACGTGCGTTGCTCTGAATTTTGCACACACATTCGTCTCAGCGTCTCCTAGCAACCTTCTGCGCCTGTCCACGCTGAGAAACAAGTATGCCATTTTGATTCGTTTTCGGATGTAAGCATGTGCAAGATGGTTTTTCGTTTGCTTACGCTCTTCAATAGCTGTCTGCATCAGCTCGTCCAGTCATACCCTCTGCGCTACCCTCTGCGCACAATGCCTTGTCGGCGGTGGATCAACTTGGTCAGTGTCGAATATCCAACTTCAAGTATGTCTTTTCGGTAGCCCATTGTATGATGATCTGATATAATTCCCTCGTTCAAATCACCTTTCTTAGTACCAATTTACCTCTTCCACCAGATCTCACACCCTATATCCTCAGAACCGGCCATCAGTATGTCGCTGGAGGTGCCTTTGGTGATGTCTATAGATGTCGTTATACTCGTGGTTTGACATCAGAAGAGGTTTGAGCATGGGTTCGGCCCACTGTTGACTGTTATTCACTTCCCTTTCAGGTTGCTGTGAAGGCTTTTCGATTTAGGATTACGATAGACGGTGATACGGGTGATAAATATGCCAAGGTATCCCATCTTATCTGCGATTAAATAAATGTGATTACATAAAACTGCCTTGTAGATGCACCGTCGAGAACTAGGGATTTGGAAGAGGCTCAACCATACCAATGTCGTTCCGTTCCTGGGTATTGTGTATGGCTTTGGAATGGCGGGTACCATGTCGTTGGTGTCATTGTGGATGTCAAATGAATCTCTCCACACCTTCCTAGCAAAGCATGACAATAATCTAGCTGTGGTGCACCGACTCCAGTTTGTGCGTCTACATAATGTTGTCTGTTTTCTTGTCCTCTGACTTCCCATGATAGCTACTGGATATTGCCAATGGGCTGCAGTACTGTGGGTCGCTGTTATCGTTATCATTTCGAAGGCTCGAAAGGATAACACTCATCAGTGCATTCTCTTCTAATCGTCCACGGTGACTTGAACTGTGTGCGTCAGAGTGGAAACATCAGCATTGTTTTCGTCTAACCGTAGGACAGAATAACGTGCTTCTCGATGCAAAATACACTGCACGCTTAGCCGATTTCGGTTACGCTGCCTTGGTGGGGAGTACTCCCGAAGCATTGTCCTATCTCCAAAGATCCACCACACGACCGGGAGCCTTGCGCTGGACTGCGCCAGAGCAAATTGGATTAGTCGGGGTGCCTCGCAGGACGGACAAGAGTGATATATATTCCTTTGGATGTGTCGGTCTCCAGGGAGGTCTGTTAGCCACGAAAGACCGGTCCATCCTGATTGTCTTGCAGGTGTTGTCTGGGAAACAACCATGGTCGGAATTCCGGGAAGAGGTCGCCGTCATTTTACGTTTAGCGTGGGGCGAGAAGCCAGGCCGACCAGAGTCTCGAACGATGGATAACTCACACTGGAATTTTATCCAACATTGCTGGTTACCAATAGAGGAGCGGCCCACTGCAGAGGCGGCAATATTCACTATCCAACAGTTCCTGAACTGCTTCCCGCTATCCCGGCCTCTTCGTGACTTGCTGAAAACACGGTCGAGTCGCGCTGGTTCCTTTGTAGACGAATCATCGTCGTGTCTCAGCGAAGCTCCTGTGGAGAGTTTGAGTCGGACTGTTGACATCCTTGACCAGGATAATCAGAATGGGTATGTAGTGATAATCCTTGATTCAATCCGTTCCTCATCAGGTCCTCCATGATCAGGTCTTCCGAAATCATCCGGCGCGTGCTTCCGTCGACAGACGAGGAAAGGGATCAAGGACCTCCGGGATCTGCTGTGTCGGTTGACTCTCCGCCTCAGACCAACGCAGGGCGCCATTTTCACAGAGACAATGAGCACCCTCATACAGCTCAAGATCCTCCTCAAGCATCCGCAAAACCTGCGATGGTGAACATAGAGGACCTTAGAATAGACGATATCGTGATAGCGTACGTGGTAGAATCTCGCCGGTGAAATGTCTAACTTAATATCCCCAAGCGTCATGGGTCCAAGAGGCTCTGGCAGGAGTACGGTGAGACAAACAACAAGTAGTGGGATCTGTTCACTCATATGCCGTCAGCTCATACGCTCCGCAAGTGGATGTGACACTCAGGGGGTAGGCCATACGTTGAAATCGTTTACAAGTCAGGTCCATGCTATCAGATTCTGGGACCAGGAGAGTGGGCGATACGTAGTCCTGGTGGATACACCGGGCTTCGACGACACGTTTCCATCCGATCTCGACATTTTGAGCATGATTTCTGATTGGCTCAACACAAGGTAATGCATGATGTTTACTAGTCCGCGTTTCTCACCTACACTCTCGTTCTCACAGTTACAAGAAGGAGAAACTTCTCTCTGGGATTTTGTATCTCCATCGGATAACGGACAACTGCATAGCTGGTACGCCGCTAAAGAACCTCCGAGTATTCCGAAAGCTGTGCGGAAAAGATGCTTTAGGGAAGGTATATCTCACTACGACGATGTGGGATGAAGTTGAGCCGAAGGTCGGCGAGAGGAGGTTGCATGAGCTCAGGACGGATTACTGGAGGGCGATGATTACTCAGGGAGCTCGAATAGCTTGCTGCAGAAGTGACGATGACTCCCCGAAGAAGCTTATTCAACATATCCTCTCCCAGGAGGGCGGTCGCATGGTGCAGCTACAAAGAGAGATGGCTGAGCTGAAGATAGAGCTCAGAGAGACTGCTGCTGGGCAAGAACTGTATTCTCAGCTGGAGCCGCTGGTCGAGAAACAAATAGAGCTTCTACACAGGATCGCCGAGGAGAGGAAGGCGGCTTCGGAACCGAGCGTATTGGTGAACCTTCAGACAGAGTATGGTGGTCTGCGGGCGCAAATAGACCGCAAGTTGCGTCGAATGCAGGAGCTGAATTTGTCAATATGGTTGATGAATCTCTTCCGACGTTTATTTTCCTTTGGACGCTGACGGTGAGCCGAGGTCAACAGTGCCGATGTGTCATCTGATGCTCATGACCTACGACTTCGTCAGTTAGTGGATCAAAGGTACTGAACATTATGAGCCTTCGAAGAATCGGTCGTGTATCTACCGCAGGCTCAGGACCTCCAGATATGATATTAGATATGTATCTATTAGCTACGACCTTTGTCAGTCGCTTGTTGTCGCAGTTACTTGTTAGTGTATGTGGTGTTTTATTTATGTAAACAAGCATATGTATACCTATTCAAAAAGGTGCAATCCGTCATCCGATGACCCCTCCAACTCATATGGGCTAGTTGCCCGCCACACTAACATCCCCCGGATCATCATGCATCATGATTTATCCATATGTACGTTGCGGTCGGCCAGTCATAGAATCAAACGCCGAGTTCAACACTACGAACCCGTTCAATCGATTCCCGATGATCCGGATGACGACTGATCGTGATCAACAACTGAGATGGCCAAGAACGGTGGCGCTCAAATCGCCAGACAATATCCCAGAGGATCCCAAGTGGGCCTACGATATTAGCATCCAAACGGACAAATCCCAAATCTGTTCACGTAGCCAACTCAAGTCTTGGAATTAAAATTGCATAGTACTATACTCGTTGATCATCACGATCGTCCGTCATAAATCATAAACCACAGATCACACGCCCAACACTGTCAATGTCATATCGCCCGCTGCCAGCGCGACACCGTCGGTCGCCCAATCTCTACACGCCAAGAGAAAAAAGACGGGCGACATCAGCACCATCGCCACCCATGTCGACTAACGCACACACACGCACCGATAGGCGACCGCCAATGATGTACTAGGCTATTCACGCCCACGCCCCCCGCCGGCCGCGCTCGGATCAACTCGACCTCACCGACGGACAGCACCGCACCCAGCTCTACATCCCCAGCATGATTTCGGCGATTCGGCTGCAACGAGATCGACCCGCCCATACGTACGTCCTCCAACGTCGCCTTCATCGGCGACAGACGATCATGTCCCCACGGCGCCATCGCCTCGTACGCCGGTAATCCGGAACCCAAACTCAAACTGGCACTCGGTCGCGTCCCGGGCGACGGTCCGTCGAACTGATCCAGGTCCGCCTTGGAATGCATGATGCTGACATAGGACTGGGATTCGTAGCTCTGTATCGTATGCGCCCTGTTCCGTCGCGACTGATTCCGTCGCGCACGTTGCTTTCGATCAGCACGCTGTTGTTGTTTGAGCATCATTTCACCTTCGACAGAGCGCGGAAAGAATATCTGTACATATATAGATGTCCATTCTCGCGCGTCGGTAATGTGGAACTGAAACACACGCACGAGGAGGGTGAGCCCGGAAGAGACGATGACGCCGATACCCGCGAGGATGGCCAGTAAATCTTAATCAAGACGTGCCTGAGCGGTCGCAATTCTGTGCAGACAAGAATAATCCATCTCACCCGTCGGGAACCTAATCGAGGTCAAAAATGAGTCTCACGCAGGGAAAAAAGTACACGCACATCTTATCATTGATATGTTGATGGGGTCGAACACCATCGACTCCGAGGATGACGAGCGAGATGGTAAACAGGAACCGGAACACGACACGGATGCACTGTCTGCGATCAGAACTCGGAAGAGATAAGGCGACGGAACAACACACATTCAGTTCATGAAACGTGGTCAGCCGGACCAGCGTGCTGGTCTCAACACCGTGCTGTTTCTGCACGAAAAGGCCATCAATTGGAAACATCTCGACCCAAACGATGGAGGCCATACGATGTTTTCAATAAAGGAAGGAAACGTCCACAAGATGGGCAGGAACCATATGGTCAACGAGAGACTTCCGAGCCCTCCCGCCAAAAACGTGTATGCCTCACACTGCGATCCCGGATCAGTCGTCTTCCCGAGCAGACGCTCGTTGACCGACCTTGTACACGTCCTTGCACGTGAAAATGGTAATAGAGGGCATAGAAAGTACGGCGATGCAGGAGCCGATGACCCATGTCTTGAAATACGGACTCCGAAACCAATCTTGATGTGCGGAACCAGAATGGACGAGGAAGAGCCAAAAGCATAGTTCTATGGAACGGCCATCGATCGATAAGCCAGCGGCAATCATCAAGCTCGGACATAAACCGCCATACCTTCCAGGTGTGTCACCCTGGGTCAAAGTTGAGTCAACATCCCAGGACGATAAACGAGACGCTCACATTTCGAATCCCCAAGCGATGGAATATGAGAGGTATAATGGGAACACCGCGTGTTGCGCAGTTGGACTCCACAGGTCATAGGGCGTGGGCACAACTGCTTGGTTTGTCAGAAACGATACAGAAAGATGCGTCGGACCTTACTTCCCAGCCCGGGTATGATTGTATATCCATATGTGTATTTTATGACAGCGAACCCCACGGTATATATAATGAGCAGTGGGACGCTCAACAGGTATGAATACTAGACCGTCCTCGTCAAACACGACGACGTTGTGAAAGTCTTGTAAGACGCACCTTCATGACCCGCTTGAAAGCCCCGGAATGCGGACCATGATCCCACCTTAGGCACAGGTTCAGGCCAGACCGTCAACAGCTCTTGAACACACCTTACCTGAGACATTTGAAGCGATCAAAGGACCAGAGATGGAAGAGAAGAAAACTCCCCAGCTAAAGACCATCAGCCGATGAACTGACACGAGTTTTGGGAAGAGGGGCAAGTACCAGGACCGATAACAATGCCCAGATGAGAACCACGGCAGGCGATGTGTGGGCCATCCGTCACGCAGCGAAAACAGAGGCGAAATGAACGCTGGGGGGAAGGAGGGATAAGAGAGCGGAACCGATAAGGCAGGTGGATCGGCGCAGGGACGGCATGGTTAATATACATACACAAGACGGTAGCCATGATGCCTGCCAGTGCCGGGAGTGGGAGTTCTGCCAGCCGAACAGGCGGAACCAGTCCGGATCACGTGGTCCACTGGCCATACCATCAGATGCTTTGATGGGCCACAATCCGCCTCCATACGCAACCATGTCCGACCAACTCTCCCAGGACGACCAAGAAGACCTCCTCCTCAGCTGCCGCTACGGTGATCTCCCACAGATCCATCTCTTCGTCTCCAAATTCTCACCCGACGCCCTCAACGCCGTCCAAGACGACAACGGCAACACTGTCCTCCACATGGCAGCCGGAAACGGCCACATGGGTGAGCACCCCCCCTCCCTTCCCAGGAATAGACATCGACGTTGGCCAGATCTCCCGTAGACGTCCTCACCTATCTCCTTCCTTTGCTTTCCCCGCGTCGCTTGATCCAGCAAAATCACGCCGGCTCGACACCCCTGCACTGGGCTGTCGTCAATCAGCATCTAGAGGTCGTGCAGGCCCTCGTCCAGTTCCCTACTGGACCTGGCGTCGACATGATCGATATCAAAAACACTGCGGGAAGATCGCCCCTGGGCGAAGCAGAAATAGCGGGCTGGGATGATGGCGCACAGTGGCTCGTGCAGGTGATGAATCTCGATGAGGTCAAAGAGCAGGTGGAAGAGGAACCACCGCTGGATCCCTCCCAAGCGATCGAGGTCGAGATTCAGGATGCAGATGGCCAGGTGGCCAGGATGACACTCGATCCAAAGCCGGCGAACCCAGATCAAGGGCCGTCGTAAAGTCTGTCAACCATGTCTCCTTAAGAATAAATTTTCTGACCAAACACACCATCAGACTAATATAATCACCACAGTGAAGAAAAGCTGCTGGATCTGAGATGACGGTCAACTAGTGTAGGCTGTATCATCGTTTCTGGGAACGGGCTACATAGTCCGGGTTATAGTACCCTGTTGTAGCGTTGACGACGACCATCAGAAACATATATCGACACAAGCGATGACAGACAACCCAGTCCCATTTCACTTCCGGGCGCCTTGTACAAATCAATACAAAAGGGGAACACATCCGCGGACAATCAAAGATATTGGCAACATGAAACTCGTTATCCTTCGGTCATCGCTCGTCGATGGACAGAAATAAATCGTCGGGAGGCAGGGTCGTTTTCGTACCTGTCTCGCCATGAAACGGGAGCGTCCGGTTCATCCCGTGAAAAAGGGGGTCCTTGCTCCGGCACGTCATGAATCACTGTTCCAGTACCGCACCTGTGTCCTCCTCCAGGCGCACTTCCACAACTGCTGACAGAGCTCAGGCTATCCCACCACGCGTCTGCTTGGTTCGCCTCGTCCTCCGGCGGATCGGGAATATAAAGACAACCTGGTCTCCAAGCCTCGGGTGTCAACAGCGAAGGCGTCTTTCGAAACGGGAAAAAGCCGAGACCAGGACGGTCGGACGGCCGCGGACTCGATACCGGTGACCAACATTGGCCCGTTGTCCGTCCGCGCTTTTGCGGCACCACATATATCCCCTGTGATCCATCCCCACTTGTCGGATCAGTGCACGTCGTTAGTTTTCTCTGCGAATGAGATCAGAACCACGCATAGACGTACCTGCCTGTGGAATAAGAGAGCGAGGGTTCCACGTTCGAATGTGGTGATGAATACCGACCAAGTATGATGTTATCGCTGTCTGCCTGACACCGCACTGCGTCGCTCGTCTTTTCGGCCTGTAAGCTCCGCGTGCGCCAGTTATCGGTTTCGTCCTCTCGGGGCCAGGAAGAAACATCGGGCCAACCATGTCGACACAACGCCCGATGGGCATCTCGCTCGCCAGACAGTGACAATCTGGCATTAACTTGCTCTGTCCAGTAGGAATCATCGCCAGTCCCCTCGTCATCGTCGAATACGTCGCGTTTCTTCCACAGATACCCGCTACTACGGGCTCGCCTGAGCGAGGGTGGGCAACCAGTGTCCGGCAAAGCACCATCTTGTCGTCGACCAAGAACACGATACTCATCTTTCCTTTCCAACGCTGAAATGTCTGCGCGCTGTGTACCGACATCAAATAACCCCTCGCCTCCAGTACCATCGGACCTGTCCTCGCTTGCACTTTCGTCAACGTCGGAAGATACGTCCTCTTGGCACAAAAGACGAGACGCGTTACTCGATGCTACCAAGGCAAACGTTAATCCAATCTCATCTCCGCACATAACATCCAGCGTTGTAGGGCGGGCGGAGTCCGGGTCCTTGGTGGCCACCTCACCAATCGCTAATGGCTCACGTCGGTCAAGCATTGCCGTAATCGACCTGCGGAGGTTTCCGATGGAAAGACCAGACTCGGAGGACAAACGATCCGGGGCTGCACCTGGCTGTTCGGCGGGTATTGAAACACCAGCGTCGGGGCCTTGGCGCACCGGCAAACGACCATCTTCAGATCTTCGTTTGATAATAACATCGTTTGAGCCACGATTCCAAGGGTCCAATGCAACCAAGATCGAGGTCAAACCAGGAAAGTGGGCCCATGCCTTCATTTCAATTTGAACACAGAAGCAAGATAGCGTCAACGGCATCGTGTTGCAGACGGATTCCTCGAGCGCTTCGAGCACGCTTTGCTCCTGACGTCCATGAACCCAAGCCCCGGGCATGGACGCTTGATGGCCGACATCCTCCGGCGTACCGGCGACTACTCTTTGAATCGCCTCGTCCGTTGGAAGATGGTCCTGAGGCAAGGGTCGGGTCGCTCGTTCGCCCGAGTTGGTTCTCGACTCCACAGCCACTCTAAGGGGTCGGCACGCCGGGCTTGCACGACGCGAAATGACAAATGCCAAGGTGAGGAGCCACAAAAGGACAAAACCAATCACACCAGTGGGAGGACTGTCATAGCCTCCCGGAATTCGTCCAGAACCTAAAAGAAATCACGGGGTAAGCAAATGCCAGGAATACACCAATACCACGATGGAACCTGGCGGATCAAAAGCGACCGCGGGAGGCGTGAGTTCGTCATAGAGACCGTGTGTGATGTTGATAGGATGTGAGAATATAGAAGGAGGAGAAACGGGCGCTGTTGGATCCGTCGGCGAGTTTACTGTCAATGAGGGCAACGATACCGCTTCGTATCTCCTCTTGGGCGGGCACCGCATCGTTGCGTCATTATGACGACCCAGCGCTGGGGACGTTCGGTGGGAAACGGGTTTATGCAGATGACCAAGGTCGTGCCTGAGACCCACGTCGGCGAGCCGTTGGCCGAGGACTGCCAACATCCGCTCTGAGCCTTGTGAAAGAACGGTGATTTCGCTGTGGGCATCGAGAAAGCCGAGGAGGAAACAACGAAATAGTCTGGCATGGAAACGGATCGTGTCCTCCCATTGAACGAACTGTAGCGCTGCCCAAAGGGGCTCGAGAAACATGGTGGGGGTCTCGATGAAAAGGAATGGAATCGGAGCTTCAACCATCCTACCCCCAACACCGCTCTAGTACTTGGCCCATATTACTGATGGCATCAAGTCATCCATTTTTTCCTCCCATCTTCCAAGCATCATTGACGGCGTATTCCACCTCTACGTTGCGGTAGTCGTATTGAGCACTAGCTCGCCGGGCGGAAAGTTCCCCCCACATTACAGATTGCGGCGACGCGGCGTGCATAACGCCATTCATTTCGGGGTGATCAATTCCGGCCTAGGCTATTCCCAGTTCATCTCGGTCTTTGGATTCGCATTTCGATTGTCAGGGATGTTGGCTGGATCGCTCCAGCCGTCCAAGATGATTCTGTATCTTTGATAGCATTTTCGACACGTCATGAAGATTTGCCAAGCGATAGCCCAACCTCAATGGTCGTATAGTGTAGTGGTTATCACTCGGGATTTTGACGACAGGATCTGATTTCCCGAAACCCAGGTTCGAACCCTGGTACGACCTCTGCTTTTTTATTTTGTTTCAGTAGGGCCGTTCTCCTCGACCAGCGTCAATCTGGGGCCTGATTATGGACGCCAACCGTAACTGTAACCCTGAAATACCCTTTTATGAAAATTTCTGGGGGGATCGCGCCATACTCAATTACTAAGCAGACTCGGAGTACTACATGCCCCCTTCCCAACGAAGGAAGTATTCATAAACTAGTGTCGAATTCGACGTCAAGTGGGCCGGGGTTTCTGGCCAAGTTCAAGATCCTTCAGCCTGTTCTAGGTCCCTCTATGGCTGGACCAGACCTCGGGCAACGAACGTTACTAACCCTCAAATCATGAATGTTTCCATTCCAGTGTGCCGCCCCTTGGTTCTTCAGCGTGTCGAGCGCCGACTACCGAGTTCGTCCTCGTTCTCGACGGAGAACCGGCTTGCCATAATGTAACCACGGTGAGTCGCCCATTCGAGCAAAGAACTGCCACGGAGGACACCGATATCGCATCTGTGCATCATTCCACGAATGGCTTCAGAGCGAAGATGGCAGTGTTACTTTCCGTTACATCCACCCTTCTCGAGAGCGGGATTTTGCAAGCCCATTACGAGGTTGTCGTCAGGTCATACCCCATTTTGAGCGTGCACCGACATGAGGAGCTTCAACGTCCTCTTGATATACAAATGGCTGAAGCTTCCAAGTGTTTCATTTGCCACGTGTTAGAGAGATATCGAGTTGACCACCCTCAAAGTCCTCGGACACGTCATGTTGTGGGGCACTGGCCAAGAGCGGCATGTCCACATATCCCCGCAGCAACAGTCCGGCGCGTGATCGCCCGTTGTCGGTGCACGACTTTGTAGTCTCGTGAATCACCTGAGCTGGCAGTGCGCGCTGGCACGTCAATGCAAAATGGGAGGTGCCTATCCTTGGAGGACTCTGGCAACTAGCGCAGCTGAGATCACGTACGCGCTTCGCTGGCACATTGACGACGAAACAAGGACTTGATTGGATTAAAGAAGAAGCAGAACATAAAAGGAGTGTACAGACCGGACGTGGACCTGACTTGGTGGATGACGACTGCGTTTCCGGATTCTGATCTCGGCAAGGGTCGAATTAATTTGTTCCGTGAAACTTGTCAGGAGGATTTCTAGGCGGTCTCTCACCCACCCGCGGGCGGATTCGAGTTATGTACTAGTACGTACAGAGGTTGGCGCTTCCTCACTTTTCCACTCTTTTCTCTTCACTCGTCTCTTTAACAGCCCTCCTCCAGCACTCTTTGGACACCCCCGCAGCAATCTGCCTGTATCGAGCCGGTTTTCGATACGAGACTGCGACAACAGGGTCCTCGCAACACGCCGAGACAAGGAAGAAACAACGCAGGGTCTCGTTTGGAAGTATTTCGTTACGAGGCACAGCCAACACTCGACCTTCGAGGTGACCCTCTGCCTCGCGTCGTAGAGGTTGCCCTGACTTATCTCCGTCACCATTTCAGTTCCGTGTTATCATCAAGCTATCGCAAAACTCAACCGCGCAACAAATTTCCCGCTCGTGATCAAGTACTACAACAGCACTCGCGCCCACCATCAAATTTAAACAAAGGTACGTCGTCAATGGGTTATTTTCGGAAATGCTTGTCTGACTACCCTCATAAGCGTGCCCTCTACTCTCACTTCACGCTAACCTGAACCCGTGCAAGCTAAACTATTCTGGGGAGGGTCCTGCAACAGCGACTCCCGGATCCGATCCGAAATCCGAGCGGAACGCGTAACCCTCGAGGCGCGAAGCCTCAACGTCTCCTAGGACACCTTGTGACTTGTCGGTAATAAGCGCGGATTTGCAGTGTCTCTCTGTTCTTGATCGGAGAGGGCGGGGACGTACGTACATCTCAGACGAGCGAACGTTCCATCCAGCATTCTTCGATCGAAATCCAGTTCCATTTTCTTCTCTTTGGAACAGGGTCTGCTCTACGGCCGGATCCAACCTCGTTGATAAGTTTTCGTTTGATCTGATAAGTGCTGTTTCGGCCGATAGGACAGAGAAATGCTAGGCATGCGGGCAGACGACGGGCAGACGGAACAGGAGAGAACGGAAAGCACCCCAGGCATCGGCGTTCGCGGAGATTTGGATTTGGGGTCTGCCATGAGGATCGTGGGCGGTGAGGGGGTGGATGCGGCGTGTCGTGAAAAGGACCGAGAGGCCGTGTCTTCGGGTGACGCGAACGAGGGTTCGGCGGACGCGGTGGCTAGAGAGAGCCAGAACGAATCAGCAACGAAGGAACTGGACGAGATGGAACCAAAGCGGCCGGCTGGAGGAGCGGAGACGGCTGGGGTCCGTGGAGATCAACACGAGGCTCGGTCGAATCGCCGCGTGGGCATTGTGCATGCGCCGCGAAATTACAAACGCCCTCAGTCACTGCAGAATCTCAAGTCGAACGGCGCAGGAGGTGGTTATAGCACCACTATCAGCAGCGGTACCCGGTCCAACGGGACGACTACTACTACAGGCATTAATCCTCCGCCAGCCATCCCACCCCGTTCACCACTCCGTCCTCGCCCTCACTACCAGCCATCCTTTCCAGCCCTTGGCGGAACAACACCCAAAGCGACCACCTTTGACATTGCCGTTGACCCCGCCGCACCTTCCATCGACGTTGACGAGACCGGCACCCAACTCATCCTAATGCCCTCCCTCCGCGAGAGCTTCGGAGGGTCTCTCACCGCCCTCCTTGCCACTCTGGAGGCGGAGACTATCCAAGACAAAGCCTTGCCTCTTCCACCCGACCACGAAGACGACCTCACCATCGACGACAGCGACGAGACAGAGGAAGAAGACTATGATCCGGACCCATCCCAGCCTTCCTCCATGGACAGCCTCACCCTCGACCTTCCAACATGCCCTGCTCCAACGGGTCCTACCTCACCCAATCAACCGACCGTCATGACAAAGAGAGTTCATGCCCTTCGCGAATTGCTTTCTTCAGAGCGTGCATACGCATCAGATCTCGCATTGATCCGCGATATACATATCCCACTCGCACTAGGCAGGTCACCCCTTTTTATGGCGCTCTACGCTAATCCTCTAACATGGTTCGTGTCGCAGGGCAACCGGCTCCTTTCAACACCAACGGCACGCCTAGCCCGCCACCCTTCTCGCCCGGTTCTGGATCAGGCTCCTCAACACGGACAGTCTCCACTGCTTCCGACTCTTCTACAGCTTCTTCACAGCTTGGTCCCCCGATGACCCGGGACGACGTACGCATCATATTTGGGAACATCGGCGATCTAGCCATGTTCTCAGATCACTTCGTTGACCGCTTAGAGGAAGCCCTCGGTAGCGCACTCGACGGCGGCAGTGGCGAAGATGGAGTTGGCGCGCTATTCCTCGAGATCGTGAGTGTATATCTTCTTTGTCGTGCAGGCTGTGTTTCACACTTCTGTGCTCAGATCCCCGCCCTCGAGCCTCCTTACAAGACATACATCACTCGTCATCCGACTGCACTCGCCCACCTCAATGCCCTCCCACCCTCTCCAGCGCTCTCGGCCTACCTGTCGCATACCCGAACGCTCGCATCTTCCCTGACACATGCCTGGGATCTACCCTCACTTCTCATCAAGCCCGTACAGCGGCTTCTCAAGTATTCACTTCTTCTTGGCGCTATCCTCGACGCCACTCCCGACTCCCACGGTGACCGCAACGCACTCGTAAAGGCGCGCGAACGAATGGAGGAAGTCGCGCGAAGTGTCAACGAGGACCGTCGACGTTGGGAAGTCGTACGCGAGGTACTCGGAGGTGCACCTATTCTCACCGCCAACGGAACAGGCAAGTCAAAGAAAGGCAACGGCACTGTCAATGTCGGCGTGGGAGCTGCCGCTTCTGCACATCTGAGCCGGATGAAGTCCCTCCGCGGGTCCAAGACCAAGGACGTCGCAGAAAATACATCCGATAACGCAGAAGCTGTCGAAGTGGCGCGATTAGAAGGCGAGTTGCAGAGGTATGCAGCTTTCCTAGATAAGCTTGCCAAGGACGTGAAGGAGTGGCGACTCAGCATGCGCCACGCCTTGATCGCGTTATGGCAATGGGGTATCACGTTTGGTGCCGTTCTCGGGCTCACCCCGTCGCCGTCCGTGTTACTAGAGTCTTTCAATTCCGTTGACGAGCTTGATGCCGAAGGACGCTCGGAGGCATACGATGCGTTCACCCTGTTGCTGGCCAGCCTCCCAGGTCTCTGCGCGGAGCTCGAACAAGAGCTCCAAAAGTCGTTCATCCCTCTTCTCTGCAACCTGAAAGCGATGATGGAGCCCCCGACGAAACTCCTCAATGCGATGCACTCGCTTGAACCACTCCATGTCGCCCTCCTTCACACGCCCTTTTCGCCGTCCAAGTCCCGCCGTCCCGCACCCACCCTTCTCACCGCGTCACAATCCTACCTTGCCCTCCGCTCTGCGCTGTCAGCCGAATTGCCTATCCTGTTCCGCGCGATGAACAAAGCGACGGGGTTAGCGGTTCGTATCATCGCAGAGAAACAAGCGGCGTTTTACACCTCCGTTGGAGAGAGATGGGCTGAGCTGTGGGATGCGCTCAGGGTGGACGGGGAGAGATGTGGCGGGGCCGAAGAGACGTTGCGAGTGTGGTGGGAACGATGGGGCGAGGTCGAGGTGCGACTGTCGGTGATGAGGATCACGCGCAAGGACAAGTGGTGGACGGAGAGGGAGAAGGAGCTACGGGATCTGACTGTGCGGGGTGAGAAGGAGAAGGAGGGTGCGCGGGAGGGTAATGGGAAGGATCATCGGTCGACGAAGAAGTCGACGGTACATGGGACAGCGACGCCCGATCCTGGACGTGCGTTGAACCACCAGCAAGCACCCCCGACGCCCTCATCCCACCATGCGAAGCGGCAGAACCATCAACATCAGTCATCAACCGACACCATACCTTCTAACCGCAGACGCAGCGGAAGTGCCTCGATCACTCCACAAATGCAGCGCCGACCGTCCGATGAATCGCTCCGGTCGGGCAAATCGGCCAAGTCGACTGGAAAGTCCAGTCGGAATAGTCGAACGGAGGAGGAGCCACCGGTGCCTCGTCTCAAGCCCAACTTCTCGCAGACGAACGGTGGAGGCAGTAACGGGCCACCACGCACGAAGAGCGAGTCTGCGGCCTCGCCTCTGCAAACGATGCCCTCACAGTCCTCGCAAGTCCTTGTGGATTTTGAGAACCACTGCCCCCCGTCCCCGCTGTGTCTTGACGTATTCGATGCCGAGGAACTGGATCCAGACTGTAGAGGACGAACTCAGCGGCGGCCGAGCCTCAAAAGTAAGCTTACCGACACGTTCCGTCCTGCGCATCACCGTCGACGATCGTCTTCCGTCAAGTCTCTGGGTGCACCCTCGTCCGTCGCGCCGTCATACCATTCAACAGATGCACCTCTGCCACCGTACTCTCCTTCGCACCACTCACAACCACATTCGTCCAATGGCGTGTCGTCCCCTTCGCATCAGACACGTCCATCGCCCACGCTTGCCGCCACGCGTGCGCTATACACTACGCGAGCCATCCACCCCTGCCTCCCACCTGCCGGCGTTTCATACCGCGGCCTTCCGTTCTTCCAACTAGTCTATGGGGACTCGTTTGATGTCCTGCGCGAATACGGACATCCCTCGACGCACGTCGATCTGCCGCTGTATGTCGATGACGGGGAGGACTGTCTACTCCTCGTGCGAGCGAGGAGCAAAGGTGGTGGGTACGAAGCAAGTGATGTGGGTTGGGCGCTGGCGAGTTTCTTATTGCCAGTCGACTGAGCGATACGGTTGGCTCAGGAACGTGATTCATTGATGGACTTGTGGTCGAGACGTACTGCCAGGTTGGATATATCAGGTCCGTTGCGATACCCCTTTCCACTGAACCCCTCTTTCTCCACTGTTACTGCGCTATCTGTCTGTCGTACCCACACAACCATCCCGACTCCTGGTCATGGATGGACCACGCATTTGCATACTTCACGACCGCTTGGGAAGGTGGAAGGCCAGACCGAGCGGACGCTCTCGCACGCGCACGATACACGATACATCCTACACCGCCCGCATAACACACCATCATTGATCAATGATATTTACGCGCAAGGCTAAGCCCTTTCTTACTTAGATGCTTGTACTAATTCATTGTACACTGCCCACACACCACACTGCTCTGCTGACTTTTTCTCTCTCTCCCATGATGCGTCTTCCTTTGTTCTTTTTCCATGTGCTTTTTCTCTCTCTTCTCGCTTCGTTACTCACTCCATTCCTGCTGTCTTTTTTTTTTTTTTCGTTCGATCGTCGCTGCAATTCTAGCATGGGCATTTCGTTTTTCTTTTTTTTTTTTGTTCGTTGACGATGGGTCGATTGATAGATCTCGTACATGACTTTTTTTCCTCCTCTTTTTTTTTCCTTTTTTTTTTTTTTTTTTTTGCGGTCAATTTGGCACGACGATGTATTAGACGCCAGGAAAGTGACAATGACATTTTTTAAAAACATAAAAAAAAGGGGGGCGTTTCCAGTGGTGACGGTGACGGGCTTGGGAGGGAACGCGAGGGACAGTCGGGACGCATCACGACCGGGCGTGTCGTCGCTATGGATTCATGCTGTGTACTAGAGGCGCGAGGCACCGCTCTATCCCCGAAAGTCAAAAAATACGGTTTTCGATGCGCCGGATGGAAACCGGCCGTGGCTGACGGCGGGGGACCATGGTCTATAAGGGAACTACGGGGTACGGGTACAAGAGTGACTACTACTCTATGAGGTGTGTTGGGGTATATATATACCAGGAATGCCATTAGGATGCCAGTGGGGCTTACACCGGAATATTGATGTTGTTATCGAAACTGACTCGTGCCGTGACAATATTATATGACTTCTTGACTCGGTTCTTGTTTTTTTTTTTTGGGAGGGGAATCCCAAAAAATGGGATCACCAAAGCAATTTTCTACGTTCAGAGATGGGCGTATTATACCCCTATCACGAGATCTAGACATGAAATAGGGTTCATACTAAATCTGCAAACTTTGGTTTGTAACGTTATCGCTTGACGACTCTACCACAACCCACTTATGGGCTTTTTCATTGTACGACGGCTTGCAAAAGAAGGGAATTCAAATATTCAGGGGTGGTTCCTTGAGCTAAAACCGGAGTGGCAGATTGCCTCGCCTCACTACTGTGATGACTTGACGCGTTTCAAGTTCATGTCGGCCGACAATACTTTTTTT
>JBBPNB010000436.1:0-18380 GCA_038090635.1 Rubroboletus satanas
ACGGGTGCGGCAGATAAGAGCTAATTCTTTTGTTACGACACTACCGCTCTCTAGGCATGAGCCAAGATAGATAACCGTCAAAGAACTAGTAGCGAGCAATCAAGGAGATGCTCGAAGACTCAAGGAGACGAATACACCAAGAAAGCAGGTATATTGCATAGAATTAGCTGGGGAGCTAAGTTCTATGCCGAGGTGTTTATATACAGGGGAGACCGTGCTACGAGAGGAGAGGATCCCAAAAGGGGAACGCCCTCATGGCATCCTGCAGGCACGGTAATGAGGAGGCCTCATGGTGAGGCTATACATAGCAGAGATGAATGAAGGTAGTGTTGGTCCTAAGAATAGGGAAGAAGAAGGACCGACCATCTGGTAAGAACAAGGTTAGGTTTACACAGGAAAACGCTGGGAGATCTGAAGAGATCAACCAGGAAAGGAAACGGTGGTCCATAGGAGCTGAAAGCTCATCCACAATGTTGGGAAAGAGAATGAAATAAAATGTTAACCACGGAGTGTAGGATAAGGGTTTAGGGAACAGAGCCAGACCATTGGTTTGTAACACCTGTACTGACTCTGACTGGGGTCAAGATAAAATCACCAGTCACTCACAAATAGGTTTCTATCTGAAATTGGCAAATAGAGTGTTCTTGTGGAACTTACACCTTCAAAAGACCACAGCTCTGTCCTCTACTGAGGCTGAATATATGGCTTTGAGCAATTGTTCTCGCCAAGTTGTATGAATCAAGCACATGCTTGAGGAACTTGGGCTGAAGCTCAATCTCATCCTCATCTGTGGTGATAATCAGGGCTCTCTATTTAAAGGGGAGAATCCAGTGACCGAGAAGTGGTCTAAGCACATTCTCATCAAATACCATTATGTACAAGATGCTGTGATGACCTTCAAACAGGTCAAGCTGTTCTTTATCCCTGGAGATGACAATCTGGCGGATATGTTTACTAAAAACCTCAGACATGTCAAGTTTGAGAAGCTCAGACCTCAGCTTGGTCTTCAGTTCCAGAATCTCACCTTTCATTAATTGTGCAATTGATAGTAGTGTACATTTGGTCTTGCCTTACTACAGTATATTAGACCAGGAGGAGTATTGAATGATAGGAGTATAATACTCATATTAGTATGAGTAGTTCACACGCTCCGATGTATTTACATTCAGACTCAGCTAGTCTGAGTTCTAATCAATCTTTCACTTGAACCACTATGTTCCCATGTTGGAATAGGCAATCATGTGCAGCTGCTTGTTGGACCATGACCCTTCATTCTACAAACCCCATGTGTACACTCTACATTCCCTGTACCTATGCTATAACACTTTTGATATACTTGCCAAACACTTATTGTTCTCAACCCTTGGTATTATAGTCTAACCTTTTGTGCTTGTATACTTAAAGCCAGGGGTATATAGTTTCCTTGCTCAGTGACTGCTTACCTCAGTCTGTTTGCCCTGCACATGACTGAGGTAAGCTTCTCTATACTGTAACAATCCTAATCATACTTATCCTGTACAAAGTATCTATCAAGGTGAATATATCCCAGTCCATTTGCCCTGCACATGACTGAGTATCTATCTAGGTGTGTGCTTCGTGTTCAGATCCTCCTCATAACTTCACATCCCACTAAGCTGCTTACTAAGCCTCAGATGAGTATCACAATGTGTGACTCTGTCAATACATGCACTCTTCAACACCCTAGGCATTTTTGGCAGTGGACAGGGGATAGCAGGAGGGGGGTGAGCTCAGGCAATGGGCAGATTTCACTGAGTTGATTTCAATTGGAGCTTAACCCAGCCAGCAGGTAGGACGACAATTTGTGCTTACATGAACAACTATGTCAGCAACTAGTGAGGCCAATTGCTGGGGCCTTGAGAACCACTATATGGCAGTCCCCATTTACGACTCCCTCCCTCCCATTAATTAATACATTCCTTTGTGCATACAATCATTTTGCCCATGGTTTAAGATGACACCTGGATCAACTATGACAAAAAAGCAAACAGTACGGGGCCAAAATCTGTGTGCCGTCGTCGTGTTTGATGCGTGCTGTCGTCGTGTTCAACGGTGTGCACCCTCGTGTTTGATGCGCGCCCTACGAAGTGCATGCGCTGCTGATATTTTGTGCAATCCGACTCCCATATCCGGTAGAACCAGATGAACAGGTCATACTGTACGCCGCCAGCTCCATGCCTCGACGGCATATCTTACCCGCGCAAGCTAGGTTGGGTCCGTTGTAACTTGTCACCGAGTTCAAAAAGTAAACGATTGTGAAGAGAATAATTACTAGGATTGTGAGCGCTCTCACGCAGACAGTCGGAAGACGAAGCCCGTATATCTTATACCGCCGCTACAACCACAGCATACTCAGCTTCTGCTTCACCTCGATATCCGTCCGGACAAACAGTAACTCCGTCGTCGGCACTTTCTCCCATTCCGCGTAAGGGTCGAAAGGATCTGAGCGCAGTAGCAAGCACAAGTGATCTTGCCTCGGCCTCAAGACGCCCTCTCCGCTCGTGTCGAAACACCAATAGTCTACAACACCGACCGTACACTTCCCGTACCGTGTGCGTTCCACGCTCTTTTCTCCTGCTCCCTCGAACAGCTTCATGGAAGGTAATGGGAGATCCACGATGAGCACTCTGAGCTGAAAACCTCGCTTGGTCATGATAAAGTGCCTGTCGCCCCGCCATGCTTGCTGGGTGAGTCCGTCGTCCCTACCAACGCTGCTTGCCCTCGCAGCGCAAGCTTCACCGAGCGCCCTGTAACAACGAGGTGACTCCGGGAGGGCGGCACTATCAGCAGATGGACGTCCTGCCCACGCCATGATCTCCCACTCCCCACACCTATCGATGATTGCCTCCATCAACCTATAAAAGGCACGTTGCCCCTCCCCATATGCGATCGTCAGGCTCACGTCGAAGACCCCAATAAGACAGTATGCGATGTCTTCCACCCGAGTGGTCGTCCGGTTCGCCGCCCACATCATCTTTTCGTGAACATTCCGCATTCCAGGGCGGAAAAAGCGCAGGTCATGATGAGGGATACCTGTTGCTCGCGAAAGTGCTTCCAGCATCCCCGCGTCTTGCTTATCGTTGACACTACCGCTGAGAGCTACCCAATCTTTACCATAGAACTTCATCGTCCGGGGAGCCAGCAGCTCCTGCAAGGTCCACCCACGGGTAAACCAAACGTCCTTCCAAAGGTCGTCAATCGACGTCGCCTCCGCCAAGTATGCGATGCACACATGGGCATCACGATACCACTTGAACATGGACCGAATAGCCTCCTCAAGCTCGGTACTGCTGTCTTTGTTGATGCAGCATGTGTCCGACCAAGCGAGACAGCAGCCATATTCCGCAGCTTTGCCGCAAAAATTCACGAGTTTGTTGTATCCCGTAGGTTGGAACGACATCATGACATCGCGAAACGTCGGTTCGCCTCGTTCGATCCACCGATGGGAGAACGTGGCGTATTTGAGCTTTCCTCTCACGAGGGCCCTAATCGCTTCCTCCCTCGTAGGGACGGAACGACCTGCTGCCTCCTCGACCACTCGGGCTATGTCGGCTTCTGTCACCGCCATCATGTCGCGGCGGAACATCTTCTTCACCTCTTGCCGAGACATGAGCCTCTTGTCCGGGACATATACAAGGTAGGTGGGGAGTTCGTTGTTGACGTAGGTGCCGTAAACCTCCATGACGTCTGGTAATGCAGGTAGTCCAGGTTCCTAGACAGCAGGTAAGCAAAGCCAAGGTCGAATCAACCTGATTTCACTTGCATCAACGGTATCCCGCAAGCCATCCCCCGCAGGTCCGGGCGGTAACCTGATCCTGATACCTCGACCACTACTTTCAGGCTGACCCATTCATTATTTGTTTTCAAACCGACGCAAATCTATCTCTCAAGGGATAGTACACTCACCAGTATCTGTCCGTGAGGAAACACGTTACGGACGTCCTCAATCACCTCTCGCTTTAGTTTGTGAAACTTGGCCTACAGTCGCGTGCGTGCGTGCGTGCGTGCGTGCCAGTTGAACAAGGGCGAGTCAGCGCGGACACAACATGGCTACGCACCTTGAGAGCCGTTTGCTCTTCCGCGGTCAACGTAGACTCCAGCACAGAGTGAGCAAGGTCTTCGAAAAAGTTGCCCATCCCCGTGCTTTTTCTTTTTCTTTGCGGGATGGGGTGAAGGCCTTTTTGTTCTGGGGACGGCAACCCTCTTCCACCGAACCCAACCCTCCTTTATATGTGACAGGAGTTCCCAGGTCTAGGTATAGTTTCACTATCGCCACTGCAACGTGTTGTTTCCCATGCCTGTACTGTTTGTAGGGCCTTCTCGAAGTCTAGGCATGCAGAACCCTCGTTCCAGTTGCGGACACGAGGACACGATTTATCCAGATCGTTCTTTACCTCATATGCGCCCTATGCAGCAATTCGTAAATGATCATGAACAGCCACCGAGTTCGATACGGCACAGATGCTTTCAGACAGCACGCTTTGAGGCTGTTCGTGCATTACTTTCTTCTAAACGTGAACACGCCGCGTTGGTGTAAGCGCCACGATGTAGCGTGTATGGTCGATCGACTTGCCTGACGACGGACGTTGCATCGACGGCGATGCCGCACTCAAGACTTGGGTTTCTTGCACAAACCAGTAGTTACTACTGGTACTCACCAACTATCGATTCATAGGCCTCGTTCCACTACCCAAACATCCCGTTGCTGTCCGCCAAACCTAGATCATTTCTGTAATACCATAAAGTACAATAATCGCCCCCGTATACATGAGTAGCAACCATCGCTCGTCCCCCATACTACTCAATAGTCTGAAGAAGATGGGCGGTCAGAAGAAAAATACGACAACCAACAGTACACCAAATAAACCCTAAGATACACCAGGCTGTGATAAATTGAGCACTTGGATCCGTTCCTCTCGCGTAGCATACAATATAATAAATGGATGTCCTTCGGCCTTGCGCTTGGCTACCGCTTCGCGCAGTTGAGACGCGTAGGCCGTTTGTAGCGCCGGCATGGATGCCACGATCGTCTTCCATGTATCTTCGTCGTGAATCCAGTTCGAGCTTCTGACCAGAGCGTCGAATACCGCGCTAGGCACGTCAATCGCGAGCATCGGTAGGCCGTTGGTGATCGCAGCCTTGAGATGCGCACCACGCTCATAAGCTGTCGTTGGGGGGGGGGGGAGACGATTGTCAGACTTTGTAGATTGAAACGTAATCCGATGGCGTGCATACCTCGATCGAACAAGAGCTGTTTCACATGTTTCCGCTGCTTCTTCGTGTCGAGAGGAAGCAAGAGTTGAACGTCGCCACCGCCCGAGGTATCTTTACCGCCGACACTGCCAGCAGGAATGGCGCTCGGATAGCCGGTCGTTCCCGACGTGGATGAATCGATACGCATCTGTTCGGCAATTTGCTGGTGCAACCAACTGACGAGATCCTGGCGAGATACTAGATGTCGGTGTTTATCTATCTCAGTATTGATCCCCAAGGCTGGGTAGTTCTCAAAAGTCTCACTTTCGTACTCCGTTCCTCTAAGAATGCTCTTGACCTTGAACGCCGCTTGCTCGCGACGAAGCGTGCGCGGCCGCGGGTACAATGCAAACCTGAGTAGAGATCCCTTCATACGTCGTCGACGCATCACAAGTAAAACTCGATGGCTTACAGAATACCTTCGCGGGCGCACATATCAACATGGCTTTCGTTCTCAGCTTCGGCCAGCGTCGCGTCGTACATGATATCAGCACTGATGTTGTTCTGCCAGAGGAGTGCCGCAACGTCGAGCCTATCTTGAAGGTACCCTGGCTGATACGACATGATATACACGTCGCACCTGCGAGGACTCCAGAAGCCAAAGGATCGCTGTTCCTTGACGAGAGCCTTCACTGCCGTGCTTTGGAATGCCGCGAGAGCGACGGTGATCTTGTCAAAGGCTATCTGAACGGCGAATGCACAGATCGGGTCTCTCTTCGCTTTGGCAGCGGAGTACTGAGTGATCAAATTGTCGTATCTGGACAAGTTTGTAAGTCATCTGGAAGTAGGATGAAAGGATGAAAGCACGGACCGACCAGCGGCTGCAAGGACGTCTTGACGTCTCGCACGCCGTACCACCTCCAGGCGAAGTCCATCATGAAAATGCGCATGGTGTGTGGCCCACATCAAAGGACGGAAGTATATCGGACCATTGAAGCCTGCAGATGTGGCGTACTGAATACTCTGCTTAATTTCGTCTACGGCGGGCCTCATGATGGTGGGTAAGGAAGGAGAAGTTTTCTCGAGTTTCATCAGTAGTCCATCGACATCTTCGTGGATCTCTGCGAAGATTTCTAGTTCATCCGCAGTGCTCCGTAGCAGTCCTTTCTTCAATAAAGCTGCTCGTTTCTGGGACGAGGAAGATTTGGACTGATTCATGATATCCATGATTGATGGTCGCAGATCGTCTGGGACTCGGCTGAGGGCTAGTTCTACAACTGGAATAAAGGTAAACTAACGAATAGAAATCAGGAAAACGACTTACTCCTGGAGTGAGAGACGTGTATCTCGTAACTGTGGGCGAGGTTTGGGAAGCTACGAAGACAATTGCTGAGAAGCAGTATGATCTCTGCTCCCGCTGCAATCATGCCGCTTTTCATATCTGAGGTGATAATATCCAGAACAGCAGCTTTCACCATTATGGGATGTCCGGAAACGGTGCTATGGAATCGATGGGTCAACATGGGGGGGTTTTCCAGAGATACGAAATCGAGCTACTTAGGACGATAGGTGTTCATGATGTGAAAACGTTTGATCCGTTTCACACTATTCTTCACAGCCAGCCTCGCGAACGGTATCAACGCTTCATTCGGTAGGAAAACGACATCGCCATGTCTGTCGATGAACGTAGCCCGCGATTCGTTCTCTTCCGGATCCGTTGAAGGGACCAACAGAGGTGGTTCAATACCGACGGCCCCATGAAGACGAAAGATAGCCTTTATTTTGTCTTCGACAATAGTGTTCAGGTTTGCATGTTCGGGAATATCAGCTTCGAGACCATAAAGAAGGTTCCTCGCTTGGCTAATTTGGCTAGCTGGTCGCTTGAAGAGTACTGACAGCAGAGTCTGGTAGTGTGTCGAATCTGGCGCGGCTGGGGAGAAAAAAGAGATTAAGAGGAATAGAATTCGAGCCAGTGACAGTACTCACATATCATCCTTAGAGCTTCCTTGAAGTATTCATCTTCTACCCTAGGCGGCAACAACGAACTTTGCGAAAGTTCAAGAGCGCTTGGTCGCTTTGCAGAATCATGGCAAAGGAGCCACGAGATAACTAAACAACATGAGACAAGTACCACTGCCTCCTCGAAAACTACTCACTTTCTTTCTGTCTTGTGCGATGTGTTTCCCAATCACGAGGAAAGTAAACTTCAGGTTTCCGTAGGTCCTCAACGACGGCGATGCGCTCCGCTCCCGTGGAGAACGGGTAATTCATTTCAAAGAACACTATCTGGTAGACTTTGGCAGGAGTTACGGAGATGCTGGAATCAAACTCACCCCCAGACTATACATGTCGGCCTTGTTATGATTTCTGGGGCCTCTCTTCCGCGACAAGACCTCGGGGGCGATGTATAGTTTCGTTCCCACCTCTGGATGGGGGTTAGCTTGCGGAGGCTGTGGCCGCCAACAATGTTGCACTTGCCTAGAGTGAAATCGGAGTCCGACTGCGTTACTTGTGGGGACAAGTCCGAGGGATCGACAGCTGCAAGACTCGATGTAGCTAGACCAAAGTCTCCGACTTTCAAAGAGAGTAGGTACATTGGTCAATACCAATGTATCCATTCATGTAATCGATTACCTTTGCAGTCGCCCTTCCCATCTATATGCCGTTTGAGTAATCAACAGATCCGGACGATCGGAGCAGGAACCTACCGATAAAGATGTTTGTCAATTTGATGTCCCTGTGGAGCTGAGTGGGTGAAAGGAATCAATAGTGAACACTATACACCGAACGAAGCAACTGACGATTCCCATGCTGCCCATGTGCACCAATGCCTCCAGGATTTGATTGAATAGACGCCAGGCCTCCTCCTCCGATAAACCCTCGGCCACCCTCTGACAAAAGTAATCAGCCAACATGATAGTACAAGGGCCGTATCGTACTCGCTTCTTTCAACGTTTGGCGTTCTACGAATTCCTGGAAATACGGTCTAATTCAGGAGGATCGGCATCCGGAGGCCAAGATACGCACCATCTGGATGTACAATGTCCTCGGCAAGACAGGTGGTCGCTTCACATCCATGTCTTCTCCATACTCTGACGTGAAGAGGTTTGCAAACCCGTCGTCGCTGTCATCCTCGTCCTCATCTTTCTCGTCGTCCACATCAGACCTGGTGAAGTGGATGCTCGGGAATGATGACCTGCTCCCAGAACCTCCGTAATCGTCTAAGTCGCTCAAATCGATGCTGAATGGATCTGATTTCTCGCGTTGCTCAAAGGAGTGAGGGACGGAAGTCATGTTGCCTTCTGTGCCCGAGTCGGAAGCAGTTTCGGAGCCAGAGGATGGGCCCGAGGTGACAATCTCGGCAGTCTCAACCCATGTTGTATAGTACCGCACAACGAAGCGGTGAGAAAGCCTGCTTAATGCATTTACTTCACGGAAGATTTTAGTGTCACTCTGATCCGTGCGAAGGCGGATCTTCTTTACTGTGAACGTTGATGAGGGTGTGACGGGGTGTGGCTTTGGGACACTGTCACGAACCGGCATATATGCGAGAGTCGATTCTATTGCGCGCTTTCACGACTGACCCGAACGCACCTCTCCCCTACAGATCATTAGGGTCAACGCACTTACTCTTCAAGACATCGGCTGCGCACCAATAACTCCAGTTCTTCCCAATCTTCTTTCCATCTACTTGCTTGTCTGGTACCAGGATGAACACGAAAATAGTCTTTATCGGGTGAAGTCCCATAATGGTTCCCATTTCCCATCGGTGACCCTGTTCCCAGTACTGGAATCAATGACGTATTAATACGTGTCGGGGAGGCAAGAGACATCGACGCGAGATCTGCAAGAAGGCTCAAGCAGGAGACTTGGGACTTTTTGCTGGAAGAGAGCATGTTCAATCCGGTGACCTGTAAAGCAGGTGATATAGATGCTGCAGATGGTTCATTCCTTGAGCTGAATCAGCTAATGAGAAAACACATACCAGCTTGGAGGGCTTCACGCGGGTCATTGAACTTTTGTATCACGCCTTGCCCATGGAGCATCTGTAGGAACACTACTCCGATGCTATGGATATCGCGGCCCTTCGTGTACGACAACGGGGAGTCAAGGACCTCCTTTGATAGCCTGGAATGGAATATATTAATGAACCCGCCACAAATATCTGGCTAATTTGTACCAAGCGTCCGGAATGGAGTGCTCGTCGCTGATGAGCGTTAAGCCCGAAGAAATAGGGTTCGACCTGTGTAGGTCTTTCAACCGGGCATGGAAACCCACTTTCCCTACCTTGACAAGCTTGGAATGACTTTTGTTCTCGCGGGTTGCAAGGAAGATACACGTGGTGTCAAGGCCTGTTGAAGAGACACGTCGCAAGATGTTGAAATAATTCAGAGACAAAGGACATACATCGATGGACGAGATCGCTAGAGTGTACAGCATTTAACGCGGACAGTATCTGAGCAAGGTATTCCTATGCGTTAAGCAATGGTGAGACTGTTAGTTACACCGGAAGTGCGGCACGTCTTACAGATGCCCTGTCTTCTCGAAGGCTGTCGCAATCCTCTAAGACATCTTGCAATGTAAGGGGGGGTTGTTGTTCAGATAAGATCGTCAACTGAGCAGAACCAAGGCGAGGAAACGAAACTTTGACAGCGAGGACGCTCAACAAGTTCGGGTGGTGCACATTCATAAGACGTTGGATCTCAGCTTCGAGCTGTGCGAGTTTCTTCTTGCCTGAATGCGAACGTATTGGTCGAGGAAACAGGAAGAAGGGTCGAAATAGTTACCTTGGGAACTGACATAGTATTCGGAATCGAACTTAATCGTGTGGACTTCCAAAGGGAGCGTGGCATGGACGTCATCACACAAAGGATCGGCGAGGTATGTCACACCCAAACACTCTATAACATTGCTTGAACACGAGCATAGACCAAAAGAATGAACAAACCTTTGCGAGGATGGAACATCTTCACCGCGTTAAAACGTATGCCCTTGAACTCTACCTCGATGGGGAACGATTCCGTCAATGTGTCACCGACCGACGGTATTTCAGTGGCATCAGACTGGGCTCTTCGCCGAGCTGCTTTATATTGCATTTCTTTCGCATTGAGTTGTTTTTGTGCATCGATTTGAAGTTGTTCCTGAAGTCGTTCAGCGACCCGAGCAGCAAGCTCAGACTGACGCTCTGCCTCTGCCTCCTCTCTTTCTCGTCGTTCCTAATGCAACCCCGTTAGAACTATCGTGATCAACAAGCTTAAAACATAAACCTACACGCTCTGCTTGAGTTGCACGTTTTGTCATCTCTGTAGCGAGCGAACCAGAGGCTTCACTCGGTGGCTGAACGCGATCGGCTATCCATTCTTGAGCCGTCGTGACGATCTGAGTATAGACTCTGGGTATTCGTTTCAAAACAAACCGGCAAATATTGGAACAACAGACCTGAAAGACCATCTCTGACCCACGCAACTTCTGAGCTTCCGCGTGGATAACCTTGTGTAATGCCACTTCGACATCACGATTAAGACCGCGAGTAGGTCCCCGGACCGTGAATGCGGGAGTGGCGAGTGTGGGGTATGTTTTGGGGAATCTACTTCCTGGTCAGCAATGATCCCGGGACATGGGTAAAGGCAGAGACTACCTGGTATGAAGGTGAAAGTAAACCTTGGGTGCATGCAATGGATCTGGATGAGCGACTTTAATGATGAATTCGGGCAGCCTAGCTGCAGCCTAAGGAACGATGAAAACCTGTCTGATTGAAACGCGAAATTGATGCACCTTCCATGCCTTGGGTGGAGGGGGTTCAAAGAAATCTTGATCATAGATAGACTTGAGAGCAGTTATTTCGAGCTGTTGCAATTCTTCGGTTGTTTCCATTGTCGCTGCGACGATATCTGTGTTGTGATGAAGATAACAGAGAAGTCACGCGTTTCCTGAGATGTTTGAGAGTCCACTTGGACCTCAGTGGCTCAAGCGGGCATGACCGTCACCACGAGGAATTGTGGGTCGCGTTACTTAGTTATACTATAAACAGATATCAATATCACTCAAAGACTCATCTCGAATCAGTCAGCTGTTTGTTTGGCCTTGCTTGGTAAGACCCTTCGATCATAACAAGTACAAACAACACCCCGAGTGGCAGTTTGAGAACTTGGTCAGGAAGTTAACCGACGTTGGATCAAACGGACGCACGTGGCCTCCATGGAGAATGAAAAAAGTGACATATTTGGCCAGTTCAAATCAACCTTCATATAAACGTCCCCATACCACATGCCAGGTCGGAAGATTATCGGAAACAGACGCACAGCACCGTTTCCACCCAGTTCATCGCGTTCAACAATGCCAAGCGGTTAGTGTCTCCTGGAATCCATCCAAGTTGCTGCTCGCATTCACAATGCCGTTTCCATCCACACTAAGCTGGTATGTCGTACCAATGGTGGACAGGCCATAAACGGCCACGCTCGGGGCTGATGCGGAGTCGATGTTGAAGATCTGTTGTTGACAATTTATCGGAGTGATACAAGTTTGGTCAAAGTTCTGGAATGTGAAAACGATGTGGGTTCCGCCACGCAAAATGAGAAGCTGCGACATACCTGGTAAAAGCTGTAAAAGCCGGCACCTGATACAGTATGAGTCACTGAGAGGCAGTATCAGTATGAGTCGGACCGCTCACCAAAAATGGTGATGTTTGATGAGGATCGGATATATAATGCCCATGCAGCATTCATGTTGCAAGGGAAAGTGGGATCATGATAAGCATGATTGGTTCTGAACGGCGCCGGCGCCGCGGGGACAGGCTGGTAGTAAGGCTGCGGGACAGCACAGTATGACATCAGTGGCACCATAACAATCAGACGTCACTCACAGTCTCTGTCTGAGCAAAACCGATGTAATGGTTGTGAGCATTCACCAAGTTGTATTGGTAGAGCGCCGCATGTTCCGCTTGCAAGGGATATCATGTATTCGGCATATGAGCAGATACGAGGAAAGAAGAAACTTACAAGCTATAGTGAGACGACCATTAGCATAAAGTAGGATAAACATTTTTCGTACTTACACGTGCCAATGAGCCAAACGGGGCCCGCAGATTCCGAGAGGATACCACGGCCAGTGAAGACCGATGTTTGCCCAGATGCATCTAGGTCATGGTCTGCAGTCCATACCCAAGTTCCCTGTCTAATCATTGAAAGGATGCTTTGCGCCGAACTAATCAACACTACGAACCTCGAAGTATGCGCTTGAATGCCGGGTGAGGTGGATGCCCAGGAATGCAGCCTGACAGGAAGAGTTCACAGAGCCTGATGGACATTGAGCGTATTGCAAGTTGGTCCCAACAGCTAGACACAGAGCTACATCAGCCTATGCCTTATGCGGGACATGTACCACGGACCTCCTCCCAGCCTGAGGATTTTTGTAATTAGCAGGATTCATTGACTTGTTGGGAAACGCATACCGGATGTGAGTATCCCAGAGACCTGCTGCGCCTTGCTGACCAGCAGGTTCGTGGACGTTCCATTCAATCAAGATCGCTCCGGAAGCTGTAGAATGATAGGGTGAGTCGTGATTGCGGGAACGTTCACCCAATACTATTCACCAGGGCCGGCTGTGGTGAGGAGCAAATCGCTGATCTCCATGGTACCCCGGGAACCAACGGTACCGGCTCGGATGACAGGACGGGGGTGCCTCTGTGATTGAAAGTACCTTCCACCCGCCAAAATGACGGACCAGGCTTCTCCAATGATTTGCGTTCCTGCAGGAATGGTGATCGTGTGCGTAACATAGTATACACCTGCATCGAAAAGGATGATCTTGCAACCGGCGTACTGCGTGACAGCTTGGTTGAGAGAACAGGTCCAGTTTCCCGAAGCATATAACCCGTACCTGGTCGAAAACTTTCTGGATGGCTTTAGTGTCATCGGTCTTGCCGTCACCCTTTGCACCTTGACTTTTGACGCTGAGGATTTGGCTCGTGGCGTAGCTGGCATATTGAGGGTGGCCTTTTCCAAAGATCTTCCCCTCGCTACTGAGGAGACTGGAGGACTTGCTGACCGACACAATATTACCCTGCATCCAAGTCTTCTGACCACGAGTTCCGGAGTACACATTACCCTGGGCCCAAGAGTCGATTGTAGTATCGCCACCTCTAAGGATGGTGGGTCCGCCAGCGACACCAATCGCAGTCGGAACATTGGCCAACCGGATATTGTTGAGTACCAGAGAGTATGGCAGCGTTCCATTGCTTGATTTCGATGACTGCACGAAGACAGATGTATTTCTGACTACAGCATCCACGATAACTTCAGAGCCGACACCCTGAAGAAGTTTAGTGAGCAAAAGCAGTCTAAAGGCGAGAGAGCAATTTAACCTGTCTTGCTAGGGTAGTCCCTCCTATTGTCAACGCAAAGCCAATCTATAGGGAATCATCAGGGAAATGTTCCATCGAACCGGAAGGGGATCGAGTTACCTGGCAATTGTTGATCGTGACTCCTTGAAATGTGAAACCTGCGGGGAGCGTTAGACAAAGTGTCCTTCGAGTTGTCATATAGTGACAGACCCCAGTTCCAGAGACCCGAAACAGCTGAACAATGCTTAGTGAACGTCGATTTGCCCCCGATTGCAACTCCACTCACCAGTAACCGCATTGTTAACGGTTAGGTTACGGACTGTGAACTGTTGGTTCCCGACCTCGATACCAATATTTCCTGGATGAAAGCTCGTTAATGTGACCTATCCCGTTAGGGTCGTTGCTTACCTCCGTTAAAGACAACGTCTGACGAGATGTGAACATCCAGTTCGCATGAGATTATGCTCACTTACCTCCCATGAAACCACCACTTGAAAGATGGAGACGGATTACTATCTTCAAACCAATACATCTCGAGTGAAAGCGCACCTTCCATTCTCCATGAATATTCCTATCACACATATCAACTTCGTAGCAACAAGGGACAGTACATTTCTTACCTTGATGCCCCGTTCCAGGAGCAGTGGACATCTCGACTACGACGTTGACTAATGAAGTCGCCTGAGCTACTTGCCAGTGCAAACCGATCGCTGTGTTCCGAGATGGCACCCGCCGCAAGTCAATGATCAAGTTCCGGACAGAGCGGAAGCTGGAACGAGGCCAATATTAGGAGGACACATGAAACTAGAGAGGAGATCCGTACAGGTTGTCTTGATTGATGAACCACTGAACACCCCAGCCGTTAGGAATATAAGGGTCGGCATCTAATCAAGGATTAGATCTGCGCCGATCATTAAATTTAAAAAGACTGACCGATTACTGCTAATCCGCTGAAATTGGAACTTGCTAAAAGAGTCGGTGGATTCTTGGCGTCCCCAATGATTTGTGTATAGTAGTAGGTCTCGATAGCAGACGAAACAACGTATGTGCTGATAGTTCGGTGAGTGAGGTGTAGAATGGTTGAATTGTTGAATGCATTGCACTCACCCTCGAGGGAAATACACGATTGCCGGTGAGATGCTACAAGTGACATGTTTGGTCATAGAATTCGCATGCAGAAGAGCCACATACGTCGAGGATCCACATGTTGCACCGCAGCGACCTCCAGATGACATTGCCGCTCTGCGAACGTCAACGAGAGCAAAACAAGTGTATGCAAAATGAGCTCACTTGATTGCAGCTGTATCATCAGTGACCCCATCACCCTCGGCTCCGTAGTCTTTGACATTGCGAAACACCTGGTAAGAGCCTGGGTTGGGATTGAAGGGAGACGTTCCTTTATGCTGGATTGACTCAAGCCAGTATGGGTCCCCAGGTGCCGCAGTGCCGCCACCTAGAGGGGCAGTGCAGGACGAGCCAAGACCGGAGGCAAATTGAGAGGTAGATAGGACGATGCCAAGAAAGAGCAGCAGGCAGCGATGCCACATGTATGAACGTACAGAAACGTAGATGTGCGTGATGACGGCGAGGGGGCTTCACTTGGGGACCTCGGGCACTTTATACTTGTGCCTATCAGCTGGACGAGGGTCACCTGTTAATGACACACCAAGGGATCTCATGATCCTGTCACCCACCGCAAGAGGCGATCACGCATGCCGAGGTAGCCATCCCAAGAAAGGATAATACAGCAAAATATTCTGAATACACCGGCCTAGGAAGGGTAGAATCGTCTTGAACCGAAGCGGCAGGAGGAATCAGCGCAGCTGAGTTGGGCTGGCTCTCTTTGACTAACATGGAGAGATTGGTAGTAAGAATGGGGATAAATGCCAACATTGTAAATTCAATGACCTGCAAGGTGAGTTCACCGCACACATGCGCACGCGTTCCATGAAGCTCAAATTGCCCCAAACACAAACGCATGGCTGAGAACGCCGAAGATAAACAGTGTCATGCTGCAACGTTTTTACTTTGGATTTTGCCGTCTGCAATAGTCGAACCCATTGCCACATTTCATGCGCGACGCACCTGCAGTGACTCGGCGGACTGTACCTGGAACGCCGCGATGTATTTCAAGGAATCGCACACCACCACGGGCGAAGCATTGTAGGGTGTGTGGTGGCGACATTCGTATAGGGAGAATCAACGTAAGAAACGATGTGCGAAAACAGCCTATATTTACACGCCAGACGTCATCAGGAGACCAAAACAGAGCTAGTAGCGCAAAGGACCACATAGTGCTTGCTGGGTGCAAGATGATCTAGGATGCATCCAAACCTAGTGTTGTGAGACTCCGCAGTGGTCCGCGGTGCATCCAATCGGATGCAATGCGGAGGTCCCTACTAAAGGAGTTCAGATTCCGGACAATAATGCAGATCGATAAGGTAGGGCAGGGTTTGTATAGAGTAGCACTGGCCTGGCAATGCAAGTTTGGTAGACTTCGATCGGAAAGGGTGAGTTGAAACAAGTTGCGTGACAGCAGTAAGTACATAATTGAAGTTGTTGATGTTTGCCGATTCGGGTCGATGCGCTTCAGGTTCCGCTGTAACCGCCAGTGGTGGCACGCTGTTTTGTTTCCCTCAGTAACTCCTTCCGCCGCCGAGTCAAAGTGCGTTGAAAACTTCCGAAAGGCCAATGGCGCTGAAGGAATGATAGGCTCATGATGTCTTTGTACAAGTCACTGGCGCAGGAGTTCGAGTCCAGCTTTGCCTCAGCCTTGTGCCCGAGAGGCTAGCACGGGCTGGGACTCATGCCGCAGGTGACTGTTATAATTCAAGTTGGTAAATTTAGCATCCTTGTTGAGTCAGCAATTTATAACTAAGATGTCATTCGTTGCAGATGTTCGGGCGAATGACAGCGCTTTTGGTCTTGGGTGAATTTCTATCGATTGCTATGTCACAGTGGACGCTGAGCGAACCAAACTGATAACTGACAATAAAATGCCTCTGTAAGACAATCCCTGCTTTCTAACGATCCGTATCCGCGGTGATAACGATGGTTGGCCCCTTGGAACCATCTTTTCATCTCCTTCCGCTGTCCGTCTTAGAGTGTGTGCCTCTTTCGAGTTTTCGCCAATGTTGAGAAATGAAGAAGCATGGCGGACATTTGTGGTCGGTATTGGGGAGTTGCTTGAGCAGAGTGAAACATATAAGTGTAAGTGTTTCTTGCAATATGCTTCCCACCATATATCTATGAAATGACCAAGCGATTGAGTTTTCCCCACCGGAAAGTGAATCGGCACTGTCTTGTTCTTTGCTCTGCATAACGGTGGAGCGGCGTAACCGCACACCAGATGCACTAACACCTGTTTCGAATCAGCGAAATCATACTGTAGGTGAAACCGTGTATTTTGGAACACCACGTTTGACGAAGGCTTCCTCTCAGTCCAATTTAGAAGAGTCTCCCAGTCTGGCGCAGATAACAGATGAACACACAAGAGTCTTTTGCGCTACTAGTGTAATGCTGTCCAACCTGGCCACTGTACGGCTTATTTCGAGCCAGGTCGGCATTACTTCGCTAGTTTGAAGTCCCACTTACGTTATATCGGGATGCGCCTGGTCTACCTCCTGTTGGCCATCCAGATCGATGTTGGATTGTTGCAGTTAGCTTGCGCTTCAATTTCTCGCTTTCTGAAGCGGGGTCAGAAGAAGCCAGGAAGCTAATCGATCAAGTCCAGGGTATCTGCTCTGTAGATGGCTATGAACACCAGTTAGTAGATGTGATACTCCAGGAATGCACCCTCAATGAAGTTACAGCTGGATGCACAACTGTTTCTCACACTTCCAGTTTCCCCACGTCGATTCCGGAACTCGAATAGATGCAATACTTCAAAGCTTCATATTCCAGATTACCACCCACGAAAACTTTCAATGTTAAACGCGCTTGCAATCGGCGATTCGAGCGACTTGGATATATGGCTGACATCGATGAGGCTATAAAGAAAGCCGTGGAGCTCAATAAGGCCATCCTAAATGGCCTCAGAGAGCTGTCAGTCTTGGCGTCCTAATTGGTGGACGCTTCCATCGATCCCAACAATGTGAAGGACCTCGAACGATCGATTTCCGTGTCGGACGACGTCGTCCAACGTCTACCGGATGGTCATCCCCACTGTCCCATAGGACTCGTCAACTTTGGGATTGCTTTTTTTTCCGCGTTTTGGCCGACTCCGACGAATAGCGGACATAGACCAGTCGATCTCGGTACGAGAGGAGGCTCTGGAACTTGTACTCAATGACCATCCGAACATGGCTGCATTCCTTACACATCTAGGCGCTGCATTCTTGAGGCACATCGAGCACCTTCATAACCCGGCGTACCTTGATAAGTCGTATTTTTTGATGGAGGCCGCACAATCCACTCCCGGAGACCACGTCGACCCTTTTTCCCCGACGAGTCGCTTGGAACAGCCGGACGGCACAGTTTATCTAAACAGGGCGGTTTCCACGAGAGACGAGGCTTTGAAAGTCGGCGGTCTTGCTAATAGCGGGGTCGTTGGGCATCGGCGACTCGTGAACCGCGGACACCTTTCATGTAGGTGTCGGTCACTTCGGTGATCCAGCAGATCTCGACAAGTCAATTACGGTGAGAGAAGAAAATCAATTTGGCCCAGAAGACCATCACGACAGACCTTCGGCCCTCGCAGGCCTCGGCTACACATTCCTCTTACGCGGCGATCGCCTCGGGAACCCAGCGGATCTCCATAACGCGACTTCCTTATTGGCGGAAGCCACGCGGCTCACTCCGAATTATCATCCTCGTCGGTCAGTAAGAC
>JBBPNB010000437.1:0-18331 GCA_038090635.1 Rubroboletus satanas
AGGACAGCGAGTGGTTGGACAGGCTGAATGAATATGTCCTTCGTTTCCACAGCCGAAGCAGAGGATAGGAGTGCTGGAGGAGGGAGCCCAGTTTTCGTCGATGCAGGGAGGGGAACAATCTCGGTGGGGAATGGGGATAGGGGGGATAGTCTGAGCCCGCTCCATCGCTCCTCTGATAATGGCGTTTGATTGGAGGAAGTGGTTTCGTTGACGAAGAGTGCGTTGATGTGAAGGAGGTGCCGCAGCTTCTTCCACAGGGCGAGTGAATTGATGGGTTGGTAAGGATATTGGAGTGGACAAGTAGGAGGAATTAGAGCGGGTGGAGAGGGGAGATTGAGGGGGTATGTCCCCGTTGGGGGTGGTGAGTTGACGAGGAGTGGGGGGTTCGCTAGGCTGGGATTGGGGTGAAGAGGAAGGTAAAGTGGGGGATAGGGTGTTACGCGGAACCATAACAATATCGACCGCAGTGGTGTTCTGGGGAAGTCTCCTATTATCTTGGAGAACGAGTGTTAAGAGGGCTGGGTCTTAACATGTATCACTAGAGGAGAATGGGAACTCCTAAGGTGACAGCACCAGATACTCGAGAGTAGTGACCGGTGGAGGTCTAGTGTACTAGCCTTCTCCCTCTGGAGTGCCTACGCTAGCCTGATGTATACGTGGGGCCGTCCACGTAGCACTTCGTGTATGAAGTGGTCCTTTACCGGAAGGCCGAGCGCGCTGGCTCCCAACGGGTGGTACTAGGCCTAGGGGACAGTACCCTTCTAGGACCGAGGCTTAGGCGCTGGGTGTTAACCTCAGGCTAAGACTGATCACAATACACGGAGATAGAAGTAGAAGTATAGAAGCAAAGTGGCGATCAGGCTTCGCAGCGGATCAAGACTGTTATGGTGAAAGGCGCAGATCAAGATTGAAGGGAAAGGAAGTACAGCGGAGTATGAACTTAAATACTACTCCGGTTAGTTTAGGAGAGGCCTAAACTATCTAAATAGGGAATGGCACTAATCGAGCGAGATCTAGATGGGGATCTGGATCTGTCTGGGTGAGGGGAACACAAGGCATTACCTAAGTACGATAGATGCCAAGGCAAGATGTGTCCGTTTATAGAGTACAGGAATTGGAAATGATATAAAAGGAAATTAGGGATGTTCCCTGGGGATTCCCTGGGAAGTCCCGTTGTCCGTTGGCTCGATGTAGTCGAGACACATGAACTCATCCCACAGTTCATTCGGCATTAGGTCTTCATGTCCTAAGTCACACAACTCATGGAGAAGGGTGCTTCCTAAGGTTCTGGAAGGTGAGTTGGGGTCGTCCCAAGGAAATGAGTCAGGGAAAGCCATAGCCGTAACATAGGGAGTTGGCTAGGGAGGCGGAGAAGGGAGTAGAAGGTCGTGGATGGGTGGCAAAAGATTCTTGGACACTTTTGAAGTCTTGGCTGGTGGTAGAGAAGCAAGGGGGGATAGGAAGGGGAGTGGAGGAATAGGGGGGAAGTATCAGAGAGAATTTCCCAGGGCTTGAGCGTGGGTAGATCTGAGGATTGGGGAAGGTCGTCGTCGCTTCATTGAGATAGGCAATCCGTTCCGCTTGGAAAGCCATCAGAAGAAGGGGTCGGATGATGTGCAAGATTTGTTCTGGGGAAATACAATTGACGATCCGGCAGAACCCAGTGTAATATAACAGGTCCAGCACCTTGTTGCGCAGGGCAGAGAGGGATTCTGAAAGAGAGGAGTCGTACCGTCCAGACCTGTATTGGTTGTCATTCTGGTTGAAAAACATCTGGTGCAAGTACGTTCTTCGGTAAGCATTGATGAGCCAGGTAAGGACAATGGAGGCATGGAGGGGGCGATGAGTGGTAAGGAATTCGTTGAAGGCAAGGGATTGGAGGACTGTAATGAACATGAGACGTCGGGCGACAAACCCAAATTGGTGGATGGCAACAGGAGAAGTTTCTGGGACCAATGTGGGAGGGTAGGGAGGATTAGAAAGGGTGATAGCCATTAGTAGTGGAAGGGGCAGAAGGATCTTTCTCGTTGACAAAACCAGGAATGGATACAAGGATGTCGAAGGGTTTCGGTAAGAGAGTGGGGAGTGTCGAAGGTAAAGGTTCATCGCAAGAAGGCTAGCTGGGCAGGGGTATAACCAAGAGCTGAGGGGATATTGATGGGATGGAGAACATCTGGGGGAGTAGGAATCATGAGTTAGTCCAGACAGTGTTCTTTCTTATATGCGTTGAGAGTATCGACAGAATTAGCAAGGTTTGATTGTGGTTCCCAGGTGGCTTCTGATAACGGATATCCCTTTCACGCCACTAGATAGCGGCGTCAATGGGCAGTGCCTTTGTGACTGATGATGTGACTAATTTCGTATTCCTCTTCGGTGGCGGTTAGATCAGGTGGGGGATGAGGGAAATTGGGGCCGTGTTCATCAGTTTCGGTGTAAGGGGTTAACAATGAGGCGTGGAAGACTGGGTAGATTTTCCAAGAGGGCGGTAAGTTCAGTTGGTAAGCCAAGGCGGAGATTACTTTGTTGATGGTAAAGGGGCCGTGTCGTTTGGGGAATAACTTTCGATTTGCAGATAAGGGAAGGTTTGTGGCTTCTAGCCATACCAACTGACCAGTCTGGAAGGGGACAAATTTGTGGCGGCCCCTGTTGGCCATAACATTCTGAGAAAGAATAAGGGCCAATTTGGCCTCCTCGCAAGCGGAGGAGAGTTCTGATAATCGATCTGCCAGGTGGGGAACAAAGGTTGGTCCAATTTTCGGGTAGGCTCGGAGATGGTAGCCCATCATGAGAAAGAAGGGGGTTTGTTTGGTGGCGGAATGTACCATGGAGTTATGGTGGAATTCTGCCATTGGTAGGAGATTCAGCCAGGACTGCAGTTTTTCTTGACAGAAGAGACGTAGGTAGGTTTCAAGCTCTTGGTTGACTCGTTCAGTTTCTCCGTCGGTTTGGGGATGGTAAGTGGTGGAAAGGGCGATGTCATAGTGTAATAAGTGAGAGAGTTCGAGGGTGAAAGTAGATGCGAATTGAGGGCCTCGGTCGGATATGATCCGGTCGTGGAGGCCGAAGCGGGGGAATATGTGTTGGTAAAATAGTTGGGCGACGTCGGCGGCAGAGACAGTTTTGGAACATGGAATGAAAATCACCCCCCGGGTAAGGCCGTGGTCCACCACAACCAGAACAGAATCCAGAGAGCCAACAACGAGAAGGCCAGAGATAAGGTCCATGGTGAGATGCTGAAAGGGACGAGTGGCAGTGGTGGGAACGGGGGAGAGGGGAGGGCGAGTGGGGTGGGTGTTGATCTTGTGCTGCTGGCAGGCAGCACACCCAGCAATGAAGCGGCAGACAAAGGTGGACATACTGGGCCACCAGTAGTCGCATGACAAGTGAGCCAGGGTACGAGCCGCGCCAGCATGGCCCCCATGGGGGGCATTGTGAATAGAAGAGACAAGGGTAGAGTGACAGGACTCGGGAATGTAGAGACGGCCCTGGAAGGTGAGACGAGAGCCATCGAAGGACCAATCATTAGGACGGGCGCAAGGGAAAAGACTAGTGCCAAGGGACATGGCAGTGAGAGCTGAAGCGACCAGAGGGTCAGAGCGGGAAGAGGAGGCAATCTTGTCAACAATGGCAAGATCCAACAATTGAGCAAAAACGGAGTCAGGGAGGAGTTGGAGGGCAGCGTTATCGCCAGACGTGTCGACGATGTGATGACGAGAGAGACCATCAGCAGGGCCCATCTGAGAGCCGGGAACATGGGAGAAAACAAGGTCATAATCCTGGAGAAACATTTGCCAACGGGCATGGCGATGGAAGAGTTTACAGGGCTGTTTGAAGTAAAGAGGTTCTTGTGGTCGGTGAGAATAGAGACCGGGAGACCAGTCCCGCGAAGGTAGTGTTGCCATTCTTGCAGGGCAAGGATGACGGCAAGGAGCTTCCGATCGTAGATATTGTAGTTCCACTCAGCTTGACTGAAGGACTTAGAGATATAGAAGCACGGGTGGAGGTCGCCATTACCATCCTTCTGCATAAGTACGCCCCTAGCCGCGGATAGGGAGGCATCAGTCATGACAAAGAAAGGGTGAGAGAGATCTGGGGTGCGAAGAACTGGTTGGTGGAGGAAGGCATTCTTGAGGGTACGAAAGGCCCGTTCGTGGTCAGTGCCCCACTGCCAAAGGGTGCCCTTCTGGGTGAGGTCGTGGAGGGGGCGAGTAATATCGGAGAACGCCGGAATAAACTTGCGATAAAAGTTGCAAAATCCTAGGAAGGAGCGCAGGGTAGAGACATTGGTTGGGGGTTTCCAGTCCTCGATGGTGGAAAGCTTGGTGGGATCCATCTTGATGCAGTCATGAGCGACCACCAGTCCCAAATAATCAACTTCTCGGAGATCAAAGTGGCACTTCTCAGGCTTCAAGTAGAGGTGTTGCTCCTGAAACCGTTGAAGGACCTTTAGGGTACAATCGTGATGGGTGGCTGGGTCAGAAGAATGAATGAGGACGTCGTCCATATAGACAACAAGCCATCCTTCAGCAATAAAATCTGTGAAGGCGTTGTTCATGTAGGCCTGGAAGGTGGCTGGGAAATTACACAGACCGAAAAACATGACTGTGGGCTCGAATAGCCCAAAGGGGGTAATAAAGGCAGCCTTCCAACGGTCTTCAGGTTTAATCAAGATATGTTACGACACTACCAGTTCTCCCGGTAACACCAAGAGTTGATAGTGCAGCAAAGCCTAGCAGCAGGCACTCAGAAGTAGCCTAAGTCTTAGAGAGATCCACGGAAGAGGAATGCCAGGAGATATGTGGTATTCACGTAGAACTAGCTGGGGTGCTAGGTTCTACGACTGGGTCCTAATATACTGTTACAGTGGTGCTACGAGGCCAGATGGTCCCATAAGGGGAACAGTCTGGAAACCGGTTGACACGAGGTAAAGGGGAGGCATACTACGATAACTGAGAAGTCTGGATGGGGAGTAATGGTGCCGGTCCTCGTGTGAAGCATGAGGAGAAACGGGGACCAGAGTAGTGGTACATGAAACAGAGGCAATACGGAACTAATCATCAGTCCGAAGCACTGCTGTGCTGGCTGCTTAAGGTAATCAGAATGGGAAGAACGGTAAAGTGTAAGTGGGAGTAGGAGGGAACGAAAACGGGTAATATTCGTAGGGCGACCGTTGGGTTGTAACAAGATGTTGTTATAGTCCCAGCGGACATCGAGCTTCGTAAAGATTGAGGACCTCTTCAGCTGGTTCAAGAGGTCATTGATCCGAGAGAGGGGGTAAGCGTTTTTCACTGTATGAAAATTGACGTAGCGGTAATCCTGACAGGGTCATAGCTTTCCATTCTTCCTTTGGACAAAGAAGAAGGGGGCTGCCTGAGAGGACTTCGACGGTTGAATTTTGCTGTTAGCCAGGTTTTCTTGGACAAACGTTCGGCAGGCAGCTAGCTCCTTGGGATTTAGTGAGTAGTTGGAGGCCTGCTTAGGGACGAAACTAGGGAGGAGTTAGATCCCGTGGTCAAAGGGGCGAGAAGGGGGAAGAGTCGTGCTTTCTTCATCAATGAAGACATCGTGAAAACCTTGATACCGTTGGGGTATACTGGTAGAACGATTCGCGGCTTCCTGTGCCAAGGTGGTAGAGATAGTAACTTTCCGTACCCGTTCGGGTAGGTGGGAGAACCGGTCCAGGAGAAGGCAGGCTAGGTGGTTATCGACATCGTAATTGAGATAACGGAGGAGATATCATTGGCCTAGTGTCTCTAGTCCGTTTCGCTTGTGTGGCGAGGTTGAGGAATTGACCGAAACAGAATGAGTAGTCCAGTTGATGGAGGGATTTCGTTCAGCGAGCCAAGACATTCCGAGAATAACATTCTGATGTTTTCCACTGGAGAGGACGAGGAAGTCCCAGTCTTCTTCGTCATTGTCAATCCAGATGTGGAGACGGGTTTTGAACTTAATATGTCCTATTTTGTTCTTGGTGCCATCTGCGTTGTACGCAATGCGAGGTTGTGATAGTCTGGTTAACGAAAGATGATGTCGATGAGCGAAGGAATAGTCAATGAAGCATGCAGTGGCCCTGCAGTCAATCAAGGCAGAGGTGGACACAATGTTTTTGCTGCCCAAGGGAGTGAGGGAAAGAGGAACGAATATTGATTTCTCACTCTTAGGTACAATTACAGTGGGCAATGATGGAGAACTCAACGTTGTCCCAAGTCTCCGTTTCAAAAATCCAAGCCCACTACCACCCGGTTGACTTGTTCCTCAATTCCTGACTCAGCATGGGGTTCCTCAGCATCTTCATCATAGCAGGTTTTTAGAACATGTAATACTTCCTTCCGATCAGCAGTAGGTCCCAGCCTAGAGATATAGGCGTCAAGGTTGTCTGATGTGTCTGGGATGGTTTGGACGGTATGGGTTTTCTCAGGCAGGGAAGAGGGTTTGGGTTTATAGGCTGGGTGGCCTGGGTGGTTTCGGCTGGAACACCCTACTTTATGGCAGACGTAGCATCTTCGCTTGTGATTGTGGCGAGTGCGCTCTGGTCCGGTCAGGCGGATTTGATCAACGTCCATAGCATTAGGATCCTTTCGGGGAGAGTGGTAAGACCCCTTCTTCAGGTCACAAAGCATTTCATAGTTTTGTACTTGGTTGGACGCCGCCGTTTGCCATCCTTGAAGGGTCGTTGGCGTAGTTCCAACAGCGAGGTGAGAGGCGAGTTCATAAGGGAGTCCTGCAACATAGTAGCCACACAGGACTGCCGGCTGACTGATACCAGAGAGCCCGAATAGGAGGGAAAACTTGATATTGTAGTTCTTTAAGGCTTCAGGAGAGATTGAGCCCATTCTGATCGCCTTCAGATGTCGACGAGCATCCTTTGCTTCGTCTTTGGAGGAGAAAGTGGTGGTGAATTCATTTTCGAAGGTTTCCCACTTTTGATAAGTAGCTGTGTCCTCGGCGAGTTTGTTGTAATATCCTTCGGCAAAGATTTTCCCTTGCCCTTCGCTCATGCGAGCAAGGGCAATAGCAACTGCCTCTCCGGGCATCAGCTTGGCCAACTTGATTTGGTTGTAGGCTTTCATCGCCTTAAGCCACCAGTTGGCATCCTCAATCTTTTCCCAAAAAGTCTTTGGGAAGGGCTTCTTTTCCCATATCGTCAGATGTGTTGGAGTTGTAGTTGTCGTCTGAATCAGGTCTGGGTAGGTGGACGTCGGGTTGAGAAGGAGAGGGTGGTCTTATGGATCGGGTAGGGTTAAAGGTGGATGAGGCACCCGGTTGTCTAGTAGGAGTAGGGGAAGGAGAGACGAAGTGTTCGTCAGAGGAATCAGAAGGTGGGGTGATGACTCGAGATCAGCGGGATCGGAATGCTTCGTTCTGCCTGATAGTGGCAGCGGCCCTTTCTTGGTTTAACTGATGTAGGTAGTACTGTCTATCCTTAGCCGAGAGGGTAGGATCCTGGAGGATTTCCTGTAGGTTGGAAATGGTGAGCAACAACGTAGTAGGGTTGCAGTTTAAAAGTAGCTAGTTCTTTTGTTACAACGCTACCAGTTCTCCTAGCGTAATGCCGAGATTGGTAGTTTTAAACAAAGGACCTAACAGTAGGCACTCCTAAGTAGCCTAGAGACTTATAGAGATCCGTGGAGGGAAACGCCAGAAGATACATGGTATTCACGTAGAACTAGCTGGGGAGCTTAGTTCTACGGCTGGGTCCTTATATACTGGTACAGAGGTGCTACGAGGCCAGAGGATCCCTTAAGGGGAATTGTCTGGAAACCGGTTGGCACGAGGTAAAAGGAAGACATACTGGGATAACAGAGGAATCTGGATGGGGAATAATAGTGCTGGTCCTCGTGTAGAACATGAGGCGAAATGAGGACCGGTATAGTGATACATCATACGAAGGCTGTACGGAACGAGTCATCAGTCCGAAGCACAGTAGTGCTGGCTGCTTATGGTAGTTAGGAACAGAAAGACAGTAAGGCGTAAGTGGGAGTGGGAGGAAACGAGAACGGGTAATAATTGTAAGGGGATTGTTGGGTTGTAACATTCTCGACACAGAGAACTTCTCCATGGGAATGATCAAGGGGTGATCTGATCTCAACACAGACAATCAGAAGGTCCATGGGACAAATCGGGAAAGGCTGCTCATGACACAGAGCAAGCGCAGATACTTTTCCATGAGAGTACAAATCCTTCAGAGGTAATGAAGGAAGCTGCTTGAAAGCAAGACCAACTGGTGGTCCTTTCAGCTGTTCATTCCTAACAGGGAACTATGCCTGGGCCTAAATCAAGGCCTTGGAACCTGGGGATAAAACCTTGTGAGAGGACCCAATGAGAGGCGGCAAGCAAGGGGAGGAGGTGGAGGTTCTGTGTAAACCCTACAGTCCAGTTAGTGTATGATAGTTTAGTTCAAGTGTTGCGGGAGCAACACTCACAGGGTTCTAAGCATGAATTCCAACCACTATGGAGACCAGACCTAGCTTGCAGGCTTACACTGAGCCTGGCAAGATGGAAATTAAAAGAAGTTTGATAGAGTTGCTTTAATATTAGCAAGAAGCTTCGAGGAGTGAAGATCCCATCTATGATACAAGTGGACTAAACTAAGGAAAGAGGCATTAAAGTGGAGCTGTATTTATAGGGTCTGCTTCCTGGGCTGTGCTTCCCAATCAGGAAGCCCCAACTCTTATTGTCTGCCTCTTTAGTCTATTGGAGATCTCCAATCAGATCCCATTGGCAATCTGCAGATGAGGCAGCACTGATGGCAAGCACTGCCAACTCAACTGAGATCGGTGGTCTACTTGGCTGTGCAACCTGCAGCAGCAGTCGTGCTTGATGGCTCAGAGAACACAGCAGTTTCCAATCAGCGAGAGATAGCATGCTCAATGTGTATGTATCAAGATGTGTCTGGGTCACATGCAGTCACGTGCCAAAGGTCACTGGTCTTGAGCATGTGTGATGGGTCATGTGATTCTGAAGTCACGTGCCACCAGTCAAGCAAAGGTGAAGGCAAGAAAAAGGGAAGAAATGGTGTGGAGAAAGGGGGTTTCGTAACAGCCTATATATATGGACAACACTTTCACTGACTTCATCACTAAAGGATGGCTTGTTGTCTACATGGATAATGTCCTGATCCACTCCTCTGACACAACCACTCATCATCAATCAACCCTCAAAGTTCTCCAACATTTTCAGGAACAACATCTCTATCTTAAACCTGAAAAGTGTCATTTTGACCTGCCCAAGGTTGAATACCTAGGGCTGGTTGTCTCCCATGACAGTATCAAAATGAACCCAATGAAACTCTCTGCCATTGAGAGCTGGAAACTGCCTTAGAATATCTCTGCCCTCCCCATTTTAACAGATGATGAATATCATATTCAATGATATGTCTGCCATTCTAATCATCTATCTCAACAATTGCATGGTCTTCACCAAGGGAATGACCAGGCCAGAACATGAGGCTATTGTCAAGGGGGTTCTCAGTTGTCTTGAAGAAAATTACCTATATGTCAAGCCTGAGAAGTGTCAGTTCTCAAAAGAGAACTTTCTCAGCGTGATTGTATCCAAGGATGGAGTTGAGATGCAGGACAAAAAAGTTGCCAGAGTCCTCAAATGGCCTAACCCCAAGAAGGTTAAGGACATACAAGGCTTTCTTGAACTCTGCAATTACTATTGCAGATTCATCCACAGATTCATGAACATCACCTATCCACTCAGCAACCTGACAAAGAGGATCACCCCATGGTGTTGGGGTAACAAAGAGCAGTCCACTATGAACTCTCTCAAGGACAAATTCTGGACCATACCTCTTCTCACATATCTGGACTGGAAAAAGGAGATCCAGTTGGAGACAGACATCTCAGACATTGCAACTGGAGCCATGCTCTCTATCAAATGCAATGATGACCTTTGGTGTCTGGTCTTGTTTATTTCCCATTCTTTCAACAGCACAGAATGCAACTATCTGATCTACCACAAGGAGTTGCTCAGAGTCATCTGCACCCTTGAAGAATGGCAGCACTACTTGGTCAGCCATCCTTATTTCAAGATCTGGACTGACCACAAGAATTTAGAGTATTGGAAGAAGCCCCAGACTCTCTCTGGCCAATAGGTCCACTGGCATGTGGTCCTACAGGACTTCAATTACTCAATGATCTACAAGTCCGGCACATCCAATGGATGCACAGATGCCCTCTCCTGTTATCTAAACCATGGTGATGCTGTCAAGGACCACCACTCCAACATTATGGTCCTTCCTACCACCCTTTTCATAAACCATGTGGAACTCTCATTCATATTTCATGATGCTCTCTTCAAGGCTTTGAAGGCCCTGGATCCAACCTTCATGCCTGAAGGCTTCATCTGGGAGCCCATGGATGTGGTTTACTCCAACTTCAAGAGCAAGGCCTTCATCACTGAAGGACTTTGGTCAGAGTTACTTGGTCTCTTCCATGATTCCCTGATTGCAGAGCATGCAGGCTTCACTCAGACACTGCACCTTCTGACCTGCCACTTCTTGTGGCCCAGAGTAACCAAGGATGTCAAGATATATGTCAAAGGATGCCAGACCTGCACCGCTGTCAAAGGACAGTCTTCTGCATCAGCTGGCAAGATACAGTGACATTCAAAATTGAGTCAATATTTTGAGATTTTGGAATATTAGTAATATAACTCAGAAGCATGAACAAATAGAGCCAAAGTATAAGTGAGTGCCTGAATGTGCCACCCCCTGGCTACATTCCAAAACAAAAGTTATGTAATTTGAATGAGTATCCATGGATCCATGGAGATATAGTCAATGCAATTCAGTATGTCATTGACTCAATTGTGTAACTATCCATTAGATCTGTCAAAGTTTGACAGCTACCATATGTAACCCTTGATGGAAGCATGACAGATGGTTACCATAGTTACTATGTCTTAGTAATCACTCAATTGACACTATTTAAGGGCTGGTTTCATCTCTCATGCCTTTGAAATTCACAATGCATCCTACTCCCTCTTCTCACAAAGAAAACATTCTTTCTCTGACCTCTAATGGTCATTCTACTTGTTATATTGCCTCCAGACTAGGTGTTAGCCAGTCTACTATGTCTAGAATACTCAGGGATCTCCTTTCCTACAGATCTATACCTCTTTCTGGCTGTCCCTCCAAGCTTTTAGTCACTTCTCAGCCTGCTATCATCACTCAAATTACCACAGATAGAGCTGCCAATGCTGTCCAGGCTATCCACCATATCAACTCCATCATTCCTACTCCAGTCTCTTCACAAACAGTGTGAAGAGTCCTTAAAAAACATTCATTCAAGGCTGTAACAAAGCAGAAAAAGCCACTTCTTGCTGCAAGAAACAAGAAGAATTGTTTAGCCTTGGCCCTGAAGTACCAGAAATGGACTATTGAGGACTGGAAGAGGGTTATTTGGTCAGATGAGACCAAAATCAATAGGATAGGGTCAGATGGGAAGAAACATGTATGAAAATAGGCAGGTGAGGGCCTTATTAACAGGGAGGTATAGGGAACAGTGAAATTTAAAGGAGGAAATATCACAGTATGGGGGTGTATGGGTTGTGAAGGTATTGGACACTTGCAGAGGTTGAGGAGAGGATGGATACCAAGCAATATGTGGCCATTTTGAAGGACAACTTGCTTCCTGAGAAATCTGGAATTTCCCTGGAGGATTGTTAAGATTGTACTCCAAGTGCTACTCTGAAACTCTAGAGGTAGCGTGAGGGGATTGGAACTTGGCTTCACCATATGTGGTGCACCCTTGTTGGAGTCTGGTCCCAGATTTCAGAGGTGTCAGAGGAAGTTGGAGTTTTGGATGCAAGTATTAAGGGTACTTGGTCAAGAAGGGAGTCAGATAAGTTGTCAAGACTCGATCAGAGATCAGAAGGGTGAACTAAGTTGATATTTGAACTGATGAATACATTCAACAGAAGAGCCTTTATATATGGAGGCCGGAGGAGGATTGGTAAGGATTCCTAATGGATTACTAAGTAGCTATGGAGCTGGATGTAAGTATGCCAGAGCTGTGCTCCTAAGCAAAACACAAGTATCTAGAGAGTCTGGATGAAACTAGTACATAAGGGGAAATAGAGAATGGAGGAAAGGTACTTAGAACTTCTGGAGTCTTGAAGGTGGTTTCTGGATAAGAACCTTCTGGAATTTGAGAATTTGTATCCAGAGAGATGGAGGGGGCTTTGAGGATTTAAGCCTGAATTCCTGAAGGCCTAAAAGAACAATATGGAGTGAAGAAGGTTTGGATTGTGAAAATTTTTACAGAGTACTCTGGAGGGATATAAGAAGCACAACAAGGCTGCTAGCTCCCTTAGTTATATCATCATGGCTAAATTCTTTGACATCCAATGCTGGTCCAAGGAGCAACTTGCGGAGAACTCAGAAGATGATGATCGCATCTACATTGTCAAGTTTAACGAGTGGTGATAGTAGACAAAGGCAAAGAAGGTGGCAGAGGAAGAAGTGAAGCAGGAGGTGGAGGAGAGGAGAAGAGTGGAGGCAGAGGTGGAGGCACATCAGGAGGAGGAGAGGAAGGCAAGGAGGCGGATGAGGAAGCAGCATGCAAACAGGTGAGTTCAGATATGTCGGACTTGTCCAGAGCTGATGGAGTATAGGCAGAGGAGATGAAAGCGCAGCAAGGTGCCAAGGGGAAGAAGTAGACTTCTACGGAGCCAGTGATGTGTGCTCACTGTGAGCTGTGTGGACTCGAGTGCATGCCCAGGCCTGGCAAGTCCAGGTCATGTATCGAGTACAAGAGCGTGAGGGTGAAATGTAGTCAGTCCGGAGTGGAGGAGCTGGAGAAGTGGAGGAAGTAGGCAAGGGTGGAGGAAGGTGAGGCAGGGTCTAGTGGCTCCAACAACGTGGAGGAGCACTAAGTGCCAGAGGGCTCAGAGGGACCAGGGAGGTTATTGTGGAGATCCTCAATGTCCTGAAGGTCCAGAACAGACACTTGGACCGGCAGAACAACCACCTGGTGGAGTTGAAGATGGAAGAGGTATATGAAGAGAAGGGATTGAAAGAGGATGAGGAAGAGGATGGGGAGGAAGAGGAAGTGGAGATGGAGCTGGCAGAGTTGGCGGAGGGGTCAGAGAATGAGAATGAGGATGTGAAGAGAGACAGACAGTAGGGTAGCAGTAGTCTTTGCATACTTGTAAATGAAACTTGTTCTGCTGGATTAGGTGGAGTGAGGTCCAGGCTAATCTGGGTAATGGAGATTATAGTTGTGGATGAGCTTAGAGGCATGTCCCAATTCCATGGCAAGCAGCCAGGAAGTTTCATCATCTGTTCCTTCATATCCAGACCACTTTATGAGATATACTATAGCAACTTGCAATTCCTTCATCACTGATCTATTTTCGAATTGAGGATCTCAGAGATCTCGAACTCTGGTTCTCCATCTACTTCAATCAGAGGTGGTGGAGACTGTATGCAGTTCAGAATGATGTTGGGTATGGAGGGTTTGAACTGTGAGATGTGGAAGACTGGATGTATGGACTTCATGGAGTTAGAGAGTTGGAGCGTGAGGGAGTGAGTTCTGGGCTGCACAATGATACTGAAGGGGGCAAGGTTCTTCTCAGAGAGTTTCTTTGATGGTCTGGTGGAATGGAAGTACTTCCCTTTGACAAAGGCCTGGTCACCAATTCTAAAGTCCAGTGCTGGAGTTCATCTGGCGTCCATGGGTCCTTGGTAGCACTTTTGGGCAGCAGCCATTTCTTTTTGGAGAAACTCGTGAAGGGAGTTGAGGTTGACAGAATATTTGCAAGCTTGGGCAGAGGTGAGATTTTTCTTAGGGTGGACAGTGATGTTGGGATGGTAGCCTTTGTTAGCAAAGAATGGTGAAACTTCAGTGGTAGCACTTGGAGTATTGTTGTAGGCAAACTCCACTAAAGGCAATAGCTCAGACCAATTGTCTTGCTAATAGTTGCAGTACAACCGAAGGTATTGTTCAAGGATTTGGTTTATCTGCTTGGTCTGGCCATCACCCTCTGGGTGGTATCTGGAGGTGAAGTGGAGTTGGATATTGAGGACCTTTTCAAGTGTGTGGAAAAAGTGAGAGATGAATTCCAAACCTCAATCAGAGGTGATGTGGGCAGGAACTCCATGCTTAGAGAAGATGTGGAGTAGGAAAAGTTTAGTGAGCTTCAGAGCTGTTACTGTGTCATGAGTCTGGATGAAGATGCACTGTTTTGAAAGGTAATCTATGACTATGAGTATTGTGGTGCATCCGGAGGATGAGGGAAGTTGTTTGATGAAATCCATGGATATGGAATTCCATGGTCTCTTGAAGATAGGGAGTTGTTTCAACAACCCATAGGGCTGGTGTCTTGGGACCTTTGCATGGGCACAGGAGGTACAGGAGGATATGTAGTTTTTGACAAATGTCCTGATACCTGGCCATGTATATTCACAGTGGATCAGTTCCAAGGTCCAGTTCTGGCTGAAGTGTCCAGAGAGCAGATCATCATGCTTGTACTGGAGGACTTGAAGGCAGAGGTCATTGGAGTCAGGTATATAGATGTGGTTATTCAGATGGAGGAATCCATTGAAGCTGACTGACCAACATGAGTCTGAGGTTCAGGTGTGGACATGTAAATTTTGGCCAGTGGATTGGAAGGGAGAGTGGAGAGGATGTCAATATGGAGTTGTTTGGTATCAAAGAGGGCACTAGCCTGAAGTACTGGAGCCTCAAGGTATGTAGCTCGGAGGGACAAAGTGATCTGTTTTTGGGTGAATACCAGACAGAAGTTATGAAGGTTAACATGAGCATAGTCCTTATCCCCCTCTTTGGGATAGACGTCCCATCATCTAGTAAGGAAATCAGGCTTCATGCTGAGCTGTCCAGGACAGAAATGGATAACCATGTTGAATTGGGAGAGGAACTCCGACCACTGGGCTTGTCAGCACATCAGGAGCTTGGTGATAGCAAAGTATTCCAGATTCTTGTGGTCTGTAACAACATCAACCGGTGAGCTGGAGCCTTCAAGGTAATGTTACCAAGTCCAGAAGGACTCATGGATGGTGAGCAGCTCCTTCTTATGGGTGTCATAGTTGAGTTCCAGAGCGGAAAGCATCCGAGAGTAGAAGGTGACTGGCTGGACTTCTTCATCTGGATAGTAGATGGAGAGAATGCTGGCAATGGTGTAGTTGGAGGTGTCGGTTTCGACTATGAGCAGAGTGTCTGGAACTCAATGGGTAAGGATCAGAGTGGTGATAAAGGCTTCTTTTAGTTTATGGAAGGCAGAGCAGCAGTCATCACTGAAGTTCCATGGGTTGCCTTTGTGGGTTAGGCGGGTTAAGGGAATGACAATGTCAGAGTAGGTCACGATGAAGTGATGGTAGAAGTTGGCAAATCCAAGGAAGGACTGGACATCCTTGACTTTCCTAGGTTCTGGCCACTCCTGTATGGTCTGGATCTTGTCTGGGGACATGGTGAGACCAGAGGGTGACAGATTGTAACTGAGGTACTCGGTGAAGTCGGTTGTCCATTCACATTTCTCAGGTTTTGCATAAAGTCCATGCTTGCGAAGTCATCAGAGGACTTCCCAGACGTGCTCCTTGTAGGGGGCCTTGTGTTATGCAGGACCATAATAATCTCAACCGCAGTGGTGTGCTGGGAAAGTCTCCTGTTGGCTTGGAGAACGAGTGCTGAGAGGGCTGGTTCTCAACACGTATCACTAGGGGACAATGGAAACTCCCAAGGTAACACCACCAGATACTCGAGAGCAGTGACTGGTGGAGGTCTAGTGCACTAGCCTTCTTCCTCTGGAGCGCCTACACTAGCCTGACGTATATGTGGGGCCGTCCACGTAGCACTCCATGTACGAAATGGTCCTTCACTGGGAGGACGAGCACACTGGCTCCCAAAGGGTGGTACTATGCCTAGGGGACAGGACCCTTCTAGGACAAAGGCTTAGGGGCTGGGTGTTAACCTCAGGCTAAGACTGATCACAAGACGCATAATGATAGAAGTAGTGATTAGAAGAGAAGAGGCGATCAGTCTTCTTAGCAATCAAAACTGTTATGGTGAATGGTGCAAATCAAGATTGGGAGAAGAGAAGTACAGTGGGGTCTGAACTTAAATACTACTTAGGTAGTTTAGGGGAGGCCTCTACTACCTATATAGGGCAGGAACATATTGAGTGAGATCTTAGATTGGGATCTAGATCTGTCTGGGTGAGGAGAACACAAGGCATTACATAAGTATGGTAACTGCTGAAGTGAGATGTGTCCACGTATGAAATACAGGGATTAAAAATGTTACATAAAAGAAAATCAGGAGTAATCCCTGGGAAGTCCCTGGGGAGTCCTGTCTTCAGGTGCGATGTGGTCCAAGTTCATGAACTCATCCCAGAGATTCTCAGGTAAGAGGTCCTCATGTCCAAGGTTACATATCTCGTTAAGAAGTTCTCTTCCAAGAGTATGAGTTGGTGAGTGGGGGTTATCAGAAGAAAATAAGGTAGGAATGAACATAACCGTAACACCTTGTCCTTGAAATAGATTAGGATGTTGTCCAAGTAGACGATGACACAAACATCCAGGAGATCAGTGAAGATAGTATTAACAAACTGCTGGAATGCTGCAGGGGTGTTGGTGAGACTGAATGGCATTACAAGCCACTCATACAAGCTGTAGTGCGTCTGGAAGGACATTTTCCATTTGTTACCTTCAGCAACCCAGACTAGGTGGTAGGTGTGCTGGAGGTCGATTTTGGTGTAGATCTTGGCATGGCTCAGAGCATTGAGGAGGTTGGAGATGTGGAGAAGGAGGTAGCAGTCTTTCTTCATGATCTTGTTAAGTCCTCAGAAATTGATGCAGAGGCAGAGTGAACTGTCCTTCTTGCAGACAAAGAGAACTGGAGCTGTATAAGCAGAGAATAAGGAGTGAATGAACCTCATAGCAAGGTGCTCATTGAGGAAAATCTGGAGGAAACCAAGCTCAGAAAGAGAAAGGGAGTAGATGGTGCCAAGGGGAGGGGAAGCTCCCTCCTCCAGGTCAATCTTTAGGTCATGCTCGCAATGCAGAGCAAGCCAGGAGGTCTTGCTCTTGCTGAACACATCAGCGAAATCATGATACTCCAGAGGGATACCGGAGAGGTCAACAGGGTCGGAGATAGTGGATATGGAGTAGAAATCACTCTTCTTGGGGCAGAGTTACAGGCTAAACTGAATGGAGCCCTCAAGGTGGCAGGCCAGTGCAAAGGTGAGTGCACTAACAAGTGCAATGGATGGAGCCTTGCAGTTAGAAAAACGCAGCGGATCTGACAGGAAGGGGTCAGCCAGAGGAGGTAAGTCTGGAGGCTGCAGAGGTGAGCTCAGGGCTGTTGGCATGGGCTATTCAGGTGAGCAGAGAGATATACTGCTCAAGACCCAGTCAATCAACAGATTGAAGTGGGTGAGCCAGTTGTGTCCTAGAACAAGGGAATAGGAGCTGTCCAATGGGTGACATAGAATGTTGTCAAAGTGATATCGCTGGTTTTGAAGTGGATGGAAAGGTTGATCGCTTGAGTAATGGTGGAGTTGGTAATTCTGTTGAAGAGTTGGAGTTGCAGTGGGGGCACGGAGTATGTCGAAAGGTTATGTTTATTGATAAATGTTATATCTATGAAACAATCAGAAGATCCAGAATCTACGAGCGCTGAAAATGAAGAGATGTCATACAATACTAGACTGATGGAGGGTATAAGAAATTTCAGATCGGAAAGAGTGGATGCATTGAGATGGATCTCCTTAGGTACATGGGCAGGATCAATGCAACCTCCTGTCCATGTGGAGTCTTAGAGGTTGCGGGCTATTTTTTTGCTTCTGAGGAAGCCTCCAGTTTGGTTTCTGGAGTTGTATTTGCAGCACAGCCTTTGGCTGCCCAGGAAGTGGACTTTGGGCATTCTTTAACCATGTGTCCTGCAGAACCGCAGAACATATATAGCTTGTTGTCAAAACAGCGCTTGTGTTTGGCTTCCATGAGCTTCTCATCCTTGCCTAGCTTGGACAAGAGGTTGGGTTTCTGTGCAGAAGAGTTGGAGGTGCTGGCAGCCTTTCCCTTAGACTCCTTAAAGTCCTTGGAACCACTGGAATGGTGGCTGCTGGAGTTTGCAGAGTTGGAGGGTTTGTCAGATGGTTTGGATGGAGATCCAGATGTGGTGAGCTTTGCTTTCCGATTGACTTCAGACTTGTGCTTCCAATAGCACGCATTGATAGTGTGGGTGAGGTGACAGAGTTTAGAGGGGGTAGGGGGTTTCCCAATGCAGGAGATCTCATCCTTAATGCAATCAGAGAGCCCATTGTAGAAGTGGTGTCGGAGGGCACCTTCTCCGTAACCCTGGACTTG
>JBBPNB010000438.1:0-18320 GCA_038090635.1 Rubroboletus satanas
GAGCTAAGTTCTATGCCGAGGGGTTTATATACATGAGAGACCGTGCTACGAGAGGAGAGGATCCCAAAAGGGGAATGGCCTCATGGTATCCTGCAGGCACGGTAATGAGGAGGCCTCGTGGCGAGGCTATGCATAGCGGAAATGAAGGAAGGCAGTGTTGGTCCTAAGAATAGGAAAGAAGTAGGACCGACCGTCTGATAAGAACAAGGTTAGGTTTTACACAGGAAAACGCTGAAGAGATCTAAAGAGATCAACCAGGAAAGGGAAAGGTGGTCCATAGAAGCGGAATGCTCATCCACAATGTTGGGAAAAAGAATGAAAGGAAACGGTAACCACGGAGTGTAGGGAAAGGGGTTTAGGGAACGGAGCCAGACCATTGGTTTGTAACACACTCTTCAAGCCCAAGCCCCTCAACTCGTCAATCGCCCCACCCCGCTTTGAATGGAACATCGACCCCTGTTCCCACTGTCTCCTTTGCCTGTCTTGTTAGTCCCCCAGCCGTACATAATCCCACTCCAGTACCAGTGGACACCAACCCTTATATCCCTGACTCTGTACCTGCTCGACCAGGTCTACCCCAACTGGTCCCACCCTAATGCTTTGAATGCGGGGCATGGACCCATCTCCAGGTTAACTGCCCAAGATACCAGTGTCCTATTTGCCATACCGTCTCACCCAGCCATCCCCAATACCGTTGCCCCCAACAACATTGCTCCCTCTGTGGCGAGGCTGGTCACTGAGGACAGAACTGCTACTTGGCAGACCTCTCCCCTGAACAGTGGGACCTCACCGACTATGAGGTCAATGGAGGCAATAGTTCCTGAGATGGAACTTCAGGGTTATAAAGGGAGTAATGTTACGGCTATGTCATCCCCTGACTTGTTTCCTTGGAACAACCCCAACTCACCTTCTCGAACCCTTGGAAGGAACCTCCTCAATGAGTTGTGTGACCTAGGACATGAAGACCTTATGCCGGACAACTTGTGGGACAAGTTCATGTGTTTAGACTATGTCGTGCCTGAGGACGATGGGAATCCCCAGGGAATTCCCAGGGATCATCCCTGATTTCCTTTTATGTATTATTTCCAATCTTTGTATTTCATACACAGATATGTCTCATCTCGGCACTTACCGTACTTAGATAATGTCTCATGTTCCCCTCACCCAGACAGATCTGGATCCCGATCCCGATCTCACTCAATACAGTGCCACTCTATTTAGGTAGTACAGGCCTCCCCTAAACTACCCAAGTAGTATTTAAGTTCAGACTCCGCTGTACTTTCTTTCCCCTTAATCTTGATCTGTGCCATTCACCATAACAGTCTTGATCACCGCAAAGCCTGATCGCCACTTCGCTTCTATATCACTACTTCTATCTCCGTGTCTTGCAATCAGTCTTAGCCTGAGGTTAACACCCAGTGCCTAAGCCTTTGTCCTAGAAGGGTACCGTCCCCTAGGCATAGTACCACCCATTGGGAGCCAGTGCGCTCGATCTTCCGGTGAAGGACCACTTCGTATGTGAAGTGCTACGTGGACGGCCCCACGTATACATCAGGCTAGTGTAGGCACTCCAGAGGGAGAAGGCTAGTGCACTGGACCTCCACCGGTCACTGCTCTAGAGCATCTGGTGCTGTCACCTTGGGAGTTCCCATTCTCCCCTAGTGATACATGTTGAGACCAGCCCTCTCAACACTCATTCTCCAAGCCAACAGGAGACTTCCCCAGCACACCACTGCAGTCGAGATTGTTATGGTCCCATGTAACAGGGTGATGGCAATGGCTTCTCTGGTCCCTAGTTTGGTTTTCTGTATCTGTTTGTAAGTTTTTATAGCTTTGAGCCACCAGTTGGCATCTTCAATCTTCTCCAAGAAGTCTTTTGGAAAAGCTTCTTTTCCCATATTGTCGGAGTTGTCGGAGTTGTAGTCTTCTTCTTTGGGGTCAGAGTCAGGTCCCAGTAAGTGGATGTCAGGAGGGAGTGGGGACTGACACCTTAGATGTTGGATGGGGTTGAAGGTGGGTGGTGCAGGAGAGGCTCGGGTTGGAGTAGAGGACGGAGAGGAAAAGTGTTTATCAGAAAAGTCAGATGGAGGGGTGATGGTCCTGGGTCAGTGAAGTTGTTGTTGTGCTGACTTCTTCTGCCTAATTGTGGCAGCAGCCCTTTCTTGATATAACTGGTGCTGGTAGTAGCTCCTGTTATGCAGGTGTGCAACACCTTGCTCCTACCAAAGGACACAAGGACACATGCTATAGCAACTGGGCTTGATATCATTTGTAGCAGATGAGCAGCAGAAACCAGGCTTGATACCATATGCTGCGAGTGAGATCTCCTGTTGGAGGACTCAAGCTAGGCTGAGCAGAAACTGGGCTTGATATCGTGTGCTGGGCAAACAGGGGCTCTCCCTTTCAAAGGGGCAAGTGATGTTGAAGGCTTCAATCAGATCAAAGCCAAAGCAAAAGAAAAAGCACAAGAAGAATGATGTGGAGGTGGTGTATCAAATACAAAGGGGCCAGTTTGATAGGAACAAGGTGATTATGCAGATTGGCATAGATCAAGTTTAGAGTTACATGAAAAGAAGCTCACCCTATATATACTAAGTTGTCAGCTGATGTAAGACAGGGATAAAGGGGAACACTATGGAATCTAGCAAGAGATAGATTCTGAGGAGAGGATAAGTCCAAAGGGAATTATCAAAATGAACTTGATCACGGAAACTATAAATACAAAATGATCTGGTCAATCTAAAGGAAACATCTGATCAGTGATCAGGGAAGTCCGATCAATGATCAACAAGGCTAAGGAGGAAATGAAGGAAGGGTTAGACAGGTCCATCTGAGGTATCTTTGGGAATCTCCATGTTTTTGGGTAATCCCGAGGTGTCATCAGGAACTTCTGGGAAGATGTCCCAGTCAAGGAAGTCTCCAAAGAAGAAGTCCAGAGCGGGGTTGGAGGATAATGTGGGAAGGGTTGGGGAGTTGTTAGTGTCATAGCAATAGGGAGAGAGGGATGAGACTGAGGGAAATGAAGTGGGAGATGACCATACTGTAATATTACCCCCACTGTGGATCTGAGCCACCAGCTCAGAAATCATCTCCTGCTGGATCATCCATGTCAGTGATGTCCCATGCAGTGGGGTCCGAGTCCTCTCGGGGGCAGATGGAGAGAGAGTGGCCTTCACCTCCACAAGTGCCACAGTGTGCTCAAGGACAGTGATACTGAGGGTATTCCAGGGCAGTCATATTGCAGATAGGGCAAGTATAGTGAAGACAGTTGATGTGGATGTGTCTGTAGCTCTTACAGACAAACCAGGGGCCCATTCATCAGTATTGCTCTGGAAGAGGTACGGGTGGTCAGACTGTGATAGATGCAGGAGAGCATACTGTATATCACCTGTGGGTTCACTCCCATTTTCAAGCAGGGCTGAAGTGGGGGAAGAGAGAGTACTCTCAGCAGAAGGGGAGGTGGGCCCGGGGGTAGGGACTCTGACCATGAGTAGTTGGGCCAGACCAGTAGGAAGTATACTGGTAGGAGAGATGGTAAGTAAATTCCAAGTGCAGATAGGAGCCAGCCCATCTCGGAGTCTAGTTCTTTGACCTGATTCTGAGGAGGGATTGGTGGCAGGGGAGATTGGAGAGGGTATGGGTAGAGTGGTGGGTTGGTTGACGGCAGTGGTGGGGGTGGAGAGAGTCTGAAGAGCTAGCTGCATCTTCAGAAAGATCTGCTGTGAGAAAAGGGGTGCAAAGACATTCCACACATTGCTGCCTGGACAGTCCAAAGGACATGGGGGTTTTATAGTACCTCTGGCACTCAGTTTCAGAGAGGGCGCCAAGGATGGGGTTGAGAACTGTGGATAAAATTCTAGTGGGTAAGAGGACAAGACATAGGTTAAATCTCCCAACCCAGAGAAGGTCCAAGGTGGCATTTTGGGCCTCTAGCAATCCCTGTTCAAGGGTAAATAGAGCAGGGGCATCCCAAGGGATGCCCTCACAGAGGTCTGTTGGGAAAATACAGGAATCTGCCATGCATCAAAGGATCTGGGAGTAAAGGGTTTGAATGGTACCATAAATTTGGTATAGTCAAGAGAGGTGGATGAGGTTGTCATCAGTTGAGAAAAAGGGTTCCCTTTCCAGGGCTTGGAAAGGTTCTGGAGCTTGGAGGATCGAGGCATAGAGAAGTCATTGGGTGTAGATGGGGAGGCAGTTTAGGTGAGCTATGAGGGAGTATTGGGAAGGCATGGGTGACTGGGAGTCTCACTTTAAAGATCTTTCAGCCTTTTATAGTGGATCAACTCCTCGGTGGCATTCCCCAGGTTTCCCTCCGGTTCCCAAGTCTGTTGTGAGTCAGAATATCCCTTCCAATGCACAAGATACTGCCTCCAATTCATATTTCCCCAATGATTGACAATTCAACCAATTTTGTTGCAGGAGCAATGCTTGCAGGGTTCTAAGCATGAATGCCAACCACTATGGAGACCAGGAGACTATCTTGCAGGCATACACTAAGCCTGGCAAGGTGTGGGAGAAGGAAGCTGATGGAGTTGCCTTAATATCAAGGAGATCTTCGAGGAGCAAAGATCCCACTGTCAATACAAGTGGACTAAACTAAAGAAGAGGTGTTAAAGTGGAGTCCATATTTATAGTCCTGGATCCTGGGCTGTGCCTTCCCAATCAGGATTAATCCTGGCTTCACTGGTCTATTGTCTGCCCAATTAATCTAACAGTAATTACGAATGAGATCCAATTGATGAGATTACAGATGAGGCAGCATTGATGGCTGGCACTGCCAATACACTGAGATCAGCAATCCACTTGGCTATGTGCAATGCAGCAGCAGGCATGCTTGATGGCTTGGGGAACACAGCTGTTCCCAATCAGCAAGAGATAGTGTGTATGACACAGTCATGTCGCAACGCATCTGGGTCACATGTAGTCATATGCCAGAGGTCACTGGTCTTGATGAGCATGTGCTGGGTCACATGATCTCAGGATCACGTGCCAGCAAGTGAGTGAGGAGAAGTCAAAAGAAATGGGGAAAAGGTGTAAAGAAAGGGGGTTTTGTAACAAATTTCATATTCTTCTTTGGCATCAATTAATTCCAAAGGAGGTCAAGGGAATGCTGTTCCATATTCAGCAGTTTACATGTATGTTCACAACAGGGATGCATGGAAAACATCATGGATTTTTCATTGGCTTGGTAGTTTTAGCCAGAATGCTATCAAGGAGATGACTTGTGTGATTTTGAATGGTCCAGTCCATTTTGGTAAGAGTTTTCAGGAGGGGATCTGCAGTTTAAGATTTTTGCTCTTGAGCCAAACCTTATCTCCAATTTTCCAAGGTTTGAACTTGGAGAAGACATGGTTATTTATCTTCTGTTATGCTAACTCGTGAGTGGCTTCGGCTTCTTTATGTCCATCCTCAATATGGGAGAGCCATTGCTCGAGCACAGGGAGGAAGGTGGCTCCTAGGGGCAGATAGGAGCAGGGTTCATATCCATAGAGGAGAGAGAATGGGGATTTCCCAGTAACCAAGTGTACTGCTAAGTTGTAGGTGAACTCGGCAGTGGTGAGGAGGTCCAACCATTTCTCAGGTTGACCATTACAGAAAATATTTATAGATAGGTCTGCAGTTCTTGGTTGTACTGTTCTGCTTCCCCATTGGTCTGGGGATGGTAGGCGGTGGAGAGTGCAACATTGTAGGATAGGAGTCAGGCTAGCTCCCAAGCAAAGGCCAAGGCAAATCAAGGTCCTCAGTCAGATAGTAACTTGTCATGTAAGCCAAATCGCTTGTAGACATTGTTAAAAAACAGTTGGGTGATTCCATTGGCATCCACAGTGTTGGTGCAAGGGGCAAGAATTACCCCCTTACTAAGACCATGGTTGACCACAACCATAACTGAGTGAAGGCCCCACACCAGGAGAAGGTCCGTGATTAAGTCCACAGAGACATTCTGGAAGGAACAGGATCCAGTGAAGGACAGGGGAATGAGCAGAGGCACTGTTGGGTGGGTGTTGACTTGTTGGCTTGATATATGGGACATCCAGATATAAATTTCTGGATGTAGAAGGCAAGTCCAGGCCACCAGTAGTCTTTGGAGAGCTGGGTGATGGTATGAAGGTGTCCTTCATGTCCTTCCAGAGAAGAATGGACAGCTGAAACGATATCCTGACAGGCATTGTCCAGGATATACATGTGATTTTGGAAGTATAATTTTCCATTGATGAAGGTCCAATCTTTGGGGTAGGTGCACCCAAAGAGGGGTTTGTCTTTCTTCATACCATGGAGGGCCTTCAATATCAGAGGGTCTTTTTTGGACAAGAGCTGAATCCAATTGGTGAGTATGAGGTCAATGGATTTGATGCCCTTGTTTAAATCTGTGAATGTGGAGGGAGGGAATATGACAACCTTGCTGTTGTCCTGGGTTGTGTTAATGTCATCTCTCTGGAAGAGAGCATTCATGGGTGCTATTTGAGTTCCAGGAATGGTCTTCCAAATGAGATCAAAGTCCTGTAAAAATAAAAGCCACCAGGCTTGTCAGTAGGACAGGTTCTGTGGCTCCGTGAAGTATATCAGGTTCTTGTGGTCTGTGACCACAGTGATGGGATGGGATGCGCCCAACAGGTATTGGTGCCAGCTTTTCAATCCTTGGATAACACCGAGGAGTTCCCTATCATGAATATGATAATTTCATTCTGCAGGTGAGAAGGTTTGCAAAATATATCCACATGGCTTGAGATCACCATTGGAGTCCAGTTGCATGAGCACACCTCCTGAGGCAATTAGAAAGGCATTGGTCATCAGGGTGAATGGTTTTGATGGATCCAGATACGTTAGGACCAGTTGCTTCTGGAAGACCTCTTTGAGGGCATGAAAGACCATTTCCTTGAGGTCTCCCCACTCCCACTTCTGATTCTTCTTCGTCAGATTTGTTGTGGGAGCAATGCTGTAGAGTTGGATGTCATGAACGACGACCACTACAGGGACCAGAGACTAACTTGCAGGCTTACACTGAGCCTGGCGAGGTAAATGAAAAGAAGCTGATTGGGTTGCCTTAATATCTAGGAGAAGCTTCAAGGAGCAAAGATCCCGCTGTAGATACAAGTGGACTAAACTAAGGAAAAAGGCATTAAAGCAGAGCTGTATTTATAGGGCTGCTTCTATCAGCTGTGCCCCCTGATCAGGAAATCAGCTGGCTATGCTGGATCTGATGACTGCCTCTTTAGTCTAAGGGATCTATCGGGAGATCCCATTGGCGATCTGCAAAAGGAGGCAGTGCTAGGTGCAAGTGCTGCTGACTCAACTGAGATCAGCGATTTCCTTGGCTGTGCAACCTGCAGCAGCAAGCATGCTTGATGGCTTGGGGAACTCGGCTGTGCCTGATCAGCGAGAGATAGCATGCTCAACACGTATGTGTCGAGACGCGTCTGAATCACATGCAGTCACATGCCAGAGGTCACTGATCTTGAGTGTGTGCTGTGGGTCACATGATTCCAAAGTCACGTGCCACTGGTCAAGTGAAAGGAAGGGGAAACTGGTGTGAAGAAAGGGGGTTTCATAACACTACCCCCCCTCTAGGACTCATACTCCAAATGAGTCAAATCCTCGGAATCAGGGACTACCTCCATGAAGTTTTCATAAGGCTGGAATAACCAACTGAAGACTTTGGGGAAGATACCCCTGAGCTGCTGTGAGGTAGCCATCCGACACTAATAAAAGTCAGTGATTGTGTCTTGTGTGAACTTGAGATGGTCCGCCAGCTCCCAGATGCAATCTGTCTTGTCATAGCCTTTCCAATGAATGAGATAGTGGAGCTTTCCCTTGACCAGTTTAGAGTCTTGGACAGACTTGACCTCATACTGGGTGTAACCCTCATCGTTGACTTCGATAGCATCTGGATGGATCACCAGCTGATCTGGAAGAGCAACTATATGGGGCTTGATGTGAGAGATGTTGATGACAGGGTGAATCTTGACTGATTGTGGCAGCTTAAGCCACACTGCATTGAGGACCTTCATGATGGCATATGGTGCGATCCATTTCTGCAAGAGCTTCTTTGCGGGGTACAGCAAAGATAGCTGATCAGTGGACAACCAAACCTTCTGATTGATCTGGTACGTGGATGCTTCGGACTGAAGGTGGTCCACCTGTGATATCATGTGCTGACGAGAATCCTCCAAGGCAAGGGCAACCGTCTTGTGAGAACTGAGAGCCTCTTGTGAGAACTCACCTGCAAGGGTGTCCAAGGATCTTTCAAAGCCTAGGCGAGGGGAATATTTGCAGGTGACCGCAAAAGGAGTGGTTCCGGTGGCCAAAGTGAGTGAAGAGTTGTGATGGAACTAGGCAAGCTTGATCCACTTGGCCCAGTCTTCCTGCGTCTTGGCAACATAGGAGCACAGGTACTGCTCCATGCCTCGATTGATCTGTTCCGTTTGACCATCTGTTTGAGAATGGTAGGCTGTAGATGTTTTCTGCTTTATACCGAGGAGCAAGCAGAGTTCTGAAGTGAATTCTGACACGAACTGAGGTCCGTGATCTGAGATGACTGAGGAGGGGAGTCTGTGCTGACACCAAACATGGTCACAGAAGGTTGTGGCCAGGTTTCTCAAAGTGATGGTGTCGTGACACAGCACAAACACTACTTCTTTGGAGAACCTGTTGACAATGACCATAACTGTTGTAAACCTAGGGGGATCTGACAGGGGTAACCCTGTAACGAAGTCGACTGATAAATCTGCCCAAGGTTGGGCAGGAATGGGAAGTGTTACAATGCTACCAGGTCTCCTAGCGTTATGCCTAGAGTTGATAGTTTAAACAAAGGACCTGGCAGTAGGCACTCCTAAGTAGCCTAGGGACTTATAGAGATCCACTGAGGGGAATGCCAGAAGATACGTGGTATTCATGTAGAACTAGCTGGGGAGCTTAGTTCTACGGCTGGGTCCATATATATACTGGTACAGAGGTGCTACAAGGCCAGAGGATTCCTTAAGGGGAATTGTCTGGAAACCGGTTGGCACGAGGTAAAAGGAAGGCATACTGGGATAAGAGAAGAATCTGGATGGGGAGTAATAGTGCTGGTCCTCGTGTAGAACATGAGGCGAAATGAGGACCGGTATAGTGGTACATTATATGAGAGCAATAGGGAACAAGTCATCAGTCCGAAGCACAGCAGTGCTGGCTGCTTATGGTAGTTAGGAACGGAAAGATGGTAAGGTGTAAGTGGGAGTGGGAGGAAACAAGAATGGGTAATAGTTGTAAGGGGATTGTTGGGTTGTAACAGGAAGGGGAAGGATCTTGCCAGCCAGGGTGGAGGATTGGCCCTAGCACAGGTCTGGCATCCTTTGACCTATGCCCTGACATCCTTGGTAACTCCTGGCCATGTGAAGTGGTGGATGAGGAGATGCAGAGTTCGTGCAAAGCCTGCGTGACCTGCTACCGGGGAGTCATGACAGAGACTGAGTAACTCTGGATGAAGGGCTTCAGGGATGAAAACCTTGTCCTTGGAGTTGGCAAATACCACATCTGAAGACTTCCAGATGAAGCCTTTGGGCACAAGGGTCAGATCTAAGGCTTTTGAAGCCTTGGAGAGAGCATCATAGAATGTGGACAAGAGCTTCACATGATTTATGAAAAGAGTTGTGGGAAGGACCGTAATATTTGAGTTGTGGTCCTTGACAGCATCACCATGGTCCAGGCAACAGAAGAGGGCATCAGCATGCCCATTACTTGTGCTGGATTTGTAAATCATGGAGTAATTAAACTCCTGGAGGACTTCATGCCAGCAGGCCTGGTGTCCAGAGAGAGCCTGGAGTTTCTTCCAGTACTCTAGATTCTTGTGATCAGTCCAGATCTTGAAATGAGGATGGCCGACCAGATAGTGTCACCATTCTTCAAGAGCGTGGATGACAGCGAGTAACTCCTTGTCGTAGATGGGGTAGTTTTGCTCTGCGCTGTGGAAGGAATGGGAAGTAAATGATACCAGATGCCAAAGATCATCATTGCCTTTGATGGAGAGCACTGCTCCAGTTGTGATGTCAGAGGCATCCATTTCCAACCAAATCTCCTTTTCCCTGTCAGGATATGCAAGGAGAGACACAGTCCTGAACTTATCCTTGAGAGAGTCCATAGCAGACTGCTCTCTGTCACCCCAATGCCACAGGGTGGTCTTCTTCGTCAAGTCGTTGAGCAGACGGGCGATGTCCGCGAACCCATGGATGAATCTGCGATAGTAGTTGCAGAGTCCAAGGAAGCCTTGAATGTCCTTGACCTTTCTTGGGGTAGGCCAATCGAGGACTCCTGCTACCTTCAAGTCTTGCATCTCGACTCCATCCCCGGATATGACCATGCCAAGGAAGTCAAGCTTCTCTTTTGAGAACTGACACTTCTCAGGCTTGACGTAGAGGTCGTTTTCTCTAAGACGACCCAGAACTTCCTTGATGATAGCCTCATGCTCTGTCTTGGTCTTGCCCTTGGTGTAGACCATGCAGTTGTTGAGGTAGATGATAAGAATGGCATACATGTCATTGAAGATGTTGTTTATCATTTGCTGGAATGTGGGCAGTGAGTTGCACATTCCGAAATACATCACCATGGGCTCATAGGCCCCTATCAGAGTGATGAAGGCCCCTTTCCACTCGTGGCCTTCCTTGATCTGCATGTTATTGAATCCCCATCGGAGATCCATGGTGATAAACATGTCAGCGCCTTTAAGCCGATCTACTAGAGATGAGATCAAAGGAAGTGGATAAGCATTCTTGATGGTGCCTTCATTGAGGTACCAGTAATCCATTACTAGCTGCTTGTTCCCATCCTTCTTCGGAATGAAGAAGACGGGGCTTATCTGTGGAGACTTGGAGGGGCGAATGTACCCCTTAGCAGACTCTTTCTCTATGAAAGTCCACAGTGCATCCATGTCAGGATCCAAGAGGGGGATTACCCAACCTTTCTTTGGCATGAAATCTGGCTTGAAATCGATTGCATGATCCCATGCCTTTCGAACCGGCATCCTGTTTAACTCTTCTTCCGAGAAGACATTGAGAAAGTTGTGGTAGACTTCGGATACCAGGGCCTTGGCGCTGTCCTTGATATGGACAGCTCGACTTTTGGCCCTTCACATCTCCTGGCCGATGTGCTGACAGTCCTTGGTGCATCGGGAGAACGTGATCTTCTTTTGGAGCCAGTCAATATTGGGGTTGTGGATAGACAGCCAGTCATACCCGACATACATCCAATTGGACCTGAGAGGGAGGACGTATATGTCCATGATGTCGTAATGCCCATTGATCCAGATGATCAAGGGGATCTTCTTTGTAATGGCACCTCCATGGTTGCCAGTTCCATCTGCATTCCTAATCGGGACTGGGAACAGAATGTCCACAGTCTGAAGTCCGAGTCTTCTTGCATATGCTTCATCAATGAAGGTATTGGTGCATCCTGAGTCAATGAGGGCCTTAACTATACGAGTACAGTAGTCATTGGTTGATCTGCCAGTGAAGCATACGTTCATTTCGAGTGTGGCAGGATGCGCACAAGGGGCTTTGTCCACAGGGCCAGTGTTGGGGATGTTCAGGGGTTTCAGAGTGCAGGTTTGAGCAATTAATACATCTAAGGCCCCCAAGGTCATCTCATTAGAGACTTCCTTGGAGGCAGCAGGTGATAATAACTTATTGCTCAAACTATCTAGAAAGCGCATCTGAAATAAATAGGAGTCATCCAGGCCCTGAGTCTGAGTCATAGAGTGGATACCTAGTTCAGGAGCACCCTCGTCGCTCACGAACTGTGACCTTTTAAAGTGTCACTGACTTCTTCATCTGGGGAATAAACCTTGCGAGGGAATCTGATGAGGGGCGGCAAGCAAGGGAAAGATGGGGAGGTTCCATGTAAACCCTACAGTCTGGGTAGGGTATGATAGTTTAGTCCAAGTGTTGCGGGAGCAATGCTATAGAGTCAGATGTCGCGAACGATGACCACTACAGGGACCAGAGACTAACTTGCAGGCTTACACCGAGCCTGGCGAGGTAAATGAAAAGAAGCTGATTGGGTTGCCTTAATATCTAGGAGAAGCTTCAAGGAGCAAAGATCCCGCTGTAGATAACTAAACTAAGGAAAGAGGCATTAAAGTGGAGCTGTATTTATAGGGCTGCTTCTATCGGCTATTCCCCCTGATCAGGAAATCAGCTGGCTATGCTGGATCTGATGACTACCTCTTTAGTCTAAGGGATTTATTGGGAGATCCCATCAGTGATCTGCAAAAGGAGGCAGTGCTAGGTACAAGTGCTGCCAACTCAACTGAGATCGGTGATTTCCTTGACTGTGCAACCTGCAGCAGCAAGCATGCTTGATGGCTCAGGGAACTTGGCTGTTTCCGATCAGTGAGAGATAGCATGCTCAACACGTACATGTCAAGATGCATCTGGGTCATGTGTGGTCATGTGCCAGAGGTCACTGGTCTTGAGTGTGTGCTGTGGGTCACGTGATTCCGAAGTCACATGCCACTGGTCAAGTAAAAGGAAGGGGAAACTGGTGTGAAGAAAGGGGGTTTCATAACAAGATTAATCAAAAGTTTGGCAATAATGGAGAAGGAAAGAATGAACTTCCAGTAGAAGTTGCAGAATCCTAAGAAAGAGCACATGGCGCTCACACTTTGTGGGGGTTTCCATTCATCAATGGCCTTCAATTTGACAGGATCCATGGTTACCCCTGTCCTATTGACTACCATTCCGAGATATTTGACCTTGGATGCTGCAAAGGTACACTTTTCCAGTTTGAGGAACATTTCATGTTCCCTGAAGCACTATAAGATCTTCTTCATCCATTCTTCATGGAGCCTTGGATTGGCCAAGTGGATGAGGAGGTCATCCATGTAAATGATGAGCCATCCTTTAGCAATGTAATCTGCAAAGAGGTTGTTCATAAAGGCTTGGAATGTCATGGGGAAGTTGTATATTCTGAAGAACATTACGGCGGGTTCAAAGAGTCCCATTGGGGTGTTGAAAGCTGCCTTCCATCAATCTTCAGGTTTGATCAAGATGTTGTTATATCCCTATCTGATGTCAAATTTGATAAAGATCAACAATCCTTTTAATTTGTCAATGAGATCGGAGATAAGGAGAAGTGTTACAAAATCCCCTTTCTTTATACCTCTTTTTCTTTTTCAACCCTCTCCTCACTCGCCTGCTGGCATGTAATTCTGAGATCATGTGACCCAGCACATGCTTGTCAAGACCAGTGACCTCTGGCAAGTGACCACATGTGACCCAGATGCATTGTGACACAACTGTGTTGCATGCTATCTCTCGCTGATTGGGAACTGCTGTGTTTCCCAAGCCATCATGCACAGCCAAGTAGACCACTGATCTCAGTTATTCGGCAGTGCTCACCATCAGTGCTACCTCATCTGTTGATCTGCTAATGGATCTGATCTGATCTCACCAATAGACTAAATGAGGTGGACAATAGTGTCAGGGCTTCCAGATCAGGAAGCATAGCCCAGAAAGCAGGGCCTATAAATATGGGCTCCGCTTTAACACCTCTTTCTTTAATTTAGTTCACTTGTATCAACAGCAGGATCGTTGCTCCTCAAAGATCTCCTTGATATTAAGGCAACTCCATTAGCTTCCTTCTTCCACACCTCGCCAGGCTCAGTGTATGCCTGCAAGATAGTCTCCTGGTCCCTGTAGTGGTTGGCATTTGTGCTTAGAACCCTGCAAGCATTGCTCCTGCAACAGGAAGGGGGTATGCATTCTTCACTGTGTGTTCGTTAAGATACCAATAGTCTTTGCAGGGTCGCAGCTTTCCATTCTTCTTATTGACAAAAAAGAAGGGGGATGCTTGTGGAAACTTGGAGGGAATGATCTTCCCTGGCTTGAGGTGTTCTTTGATGAACTCTTTGCATGCAAGTTGCTCCTTGGGGTTGAGTGGGTAGATCTTCGACCATCTAGGGATAAAGGTCTCCTTGAGATCTATCCCATGGTCATACAGCCTGCTAGGTGGCAAGCAGGTGATGTCCTTTTTTTCTGAGAAGACATCTGTATATTCCAAGTACATGCTCAGCAGTGTGACTTTAGCTTTCTCCTCAGAGGCTGCTAGTTGAGTGGAAAGGGTTACTTTCCCAACAATTTGTTCAGGGAGCCATCCTCCCGATTGAAGCCAAAATTGGCAGATCTGTTCCAAGTTCCACATTTTGAAGGCTTCTCGGAGATCATCTTCAATAGGGTCTGTGATGACGTGGTTATCCATGTACCAGATTAAGTACCAGTTCTGTTCCAGGTCGGAATGATCTGCATTCAGATCATTAAGCCGTTCCAGGGTGATAGTGACATTCCCGGTTTTCCAATCTATTTCTGGGCAGACAGCCCACATCCATGGAAGTCTGAGGATAATATCCTCCTTTTGTTATGGTTGTCAGTTCAGCCCCTATCCCATTATTTCATTTCTCCCTTGTTGTTCACAATAACCCCTTTAATCTTTCTACTTGCCTTGTGGACAGGAATACCGTTACTTCAGACCACCGTTTCTCTTCCTGTCTTAATCTCCGTGATTGACACAGCTTTATCTCCATCAAACTTAACTCTCTTCTTCTTACCATACTATTGGTTCCACCTTTATTCCTATTTGCTGGGTACCAACATAGCCCTGCCTTGTGCCATCCTCATGGCATGCCTCATGTATTCCTCAAGGCTCTTCCCCATTGGGAATCCTCTCACCTAGTAGTATACCCTGTACCTATATAAACCCCTGGTGTAGAACTTAGCTCTTCAGCTAGTTCTACGCAATATACCACATATCTTCTGACATAAACCTGGTCGGACCTCTCTAAGTCCATAGGCTACTTCTGCGTGCCTACTGCTACATTCATTGTTGACTATCTATCTTAGCATTATGCTAGGAGAGCAGTAGTGTTGTAACAAAAGAACTAGCTCTACTTCACCACAGTCACTATCTAGCTTCTGCCCTACATGTCAGTACCTATGGTCAAACTCCCTAGGATCTCGTCCTCTCAGCTGAGGGCGAGCAGTTCAACCTCTACCTGGAGTCGGAAGGGCTGCTGCTCCTATCCAGCAGTACGAGAAGACTCATCAAGAAAATACCCTCGATCCTATACAATCACCTTGCAGCCGTCAGGTTCTTCAAAGTGCAAATTCCTCAGCCAACTGGGCCCAGGGTCTTCGAAGAAATCTAGACTAGGATATGGTTCTGTCGGCCCAGAAGGTGCTACCACCACTCGCCCCTTGGAACATTTGAGATATTCAAATCCCAGACCACCAACCCTGGGACCCTTGAAGATAAGACCATGGTATGGTCCTAAGGGCACAGTCAGTATCAGAAAGGACGCACTCCCCAAGGATTTCACGGGGAAGATCGAGGACGCCAACTGGTGGCTTGGGGCGCTCAAGGCCTACAACCAGCTACGGAAAGGCAAGATGACCAAAGGGGAGGCCGTTGCCATAGCTCTCACTTGCATGGGAAGCGGGCAAGGACGGGTATTTGCCGAAGGTTACTACAACCAGATGGCATGTAACCCCACCAAGTATCGAAGTTGGTCAACATTTGAACAACAATTCGCCATGACCTTCTCCTCCACCACCACCGCTCGGAATGCACGAAGAGAACTTAGGAAACTCAGGATGGAGGCCACCCCACCAAAAGCCCTCCACAACTACAACAACAAGTTCTCCCTCCTCGCCAGACTCACCGACATCACCCAACAAGAAACCCTCTGTGACTCCTACGTCACTGGACTCCCCTACGACCTCACCTCAGAATTGGCAGTCAGACCCACCCCTACCACAGTAAAAGCCTGGCAGTCAGCTGCCAGCAACAAGTACAAAACTGTGAGGACTTAAAGAATCTCAAACGACACTCTCGGACTCCTACATCCCAAAACAAGAAATCCAGTCAATCCCCTTCTGAACATTGTTGCGCCACAACGACCACCCTGGTCGTCAATGAACTCTCCTCCTACCTCGCCACGCTGGCAAAAACCTACTCCCCCAGTGAAATCTGTTGCTCAATCAAGAAGGACTCACCAAGAAATCCCTGAAATTGTCCCTGGTAGAAAAGGCAGAACAAATCCGCCTCATTAGAAAAACCTCGGACTCCTGGGAGAAGGACCTTGCCACCCTCTCTGATTTCCCCTCCATCCCTACGGTTGTCGTACCAAAGGAAGAAAAGTCGATCTTTGTCCCTCTCAGTCTCTCCTCCCCCTCTAGTCTGAACCTTGTGTCAACCCCTGCCCTTGTCGACTGTGGCGCCACCGCCTGCTTTGTCAACTATGCCTTCGCCAAACAGCATAATTTTCCCCTCACCCATCTCTCTCAACCCTGTCGAGCCTTCAATGCGGACGGAACCGAGAATAAAATGGGCCAGATCAAGTTCAAGACACGACTCCACATCTGGGTGGATAACGATGAGACCAACCAAGACTTCCTCGTACTCTCCAGTGGGAAGCATCAGAATGTCATCCTCGGTATGACATGGTTAACAGCCAGGAACCCTATCATCGACTGGTCAACGCACAAACTGACGGTCTCAGCCAAGACCACCCCTTGGAAACCAAACGGGCAGGAAGCCCTTGGACAACAGTACCTCCTACGGTACCTCAAGCACAACGTCGACAACAAGCTCGCAGCCAAACTGCTCAAGAAGTTCGATGCTCTCCCAGAAAAGGTCTGGAAAGTCACCCTCTCCACCACCCTCACACAGGAAGCCAAGCGCACCAAAACAGAGGTACCTAAACAGTACCAAGGATTCATGGATGTCTTCGCAGACAAAGAAAATACAGAACTCTCTCCCAAGTGGTCTTTTCACCATGAAGTACACCTTCTTCCCAGCTTTGTATCAAAACAGGCCCGAAACTACTCCCTCAACCCTGAGGAACTCGCGGCCTGCCAGAAGTTCATCAAGGAAAACCTTGCCAGTGGGAAGATTCAGCCATCCAAATTTCCTCAAGCCGCTCCTTTCTTCTTTGTCCAGAAGAAGGATGGAAAACTCTGTCCATGTCAAGACTACCGCTATGTCAACTCGCATACAGTCAAAAATGCGTACCCCCTCCCTCAGATCAACGATCTCCTAGACAAGTTAAAGGGATCGTCCATCTTCACCAAACTCGACATAGGGTGGGGATACAACAATGTCCAAATCAAACCAGAGGACCACTGGAAGGTGGCCTTCATCACACCCTTTGGGCTTTTCGAGCCCACCGTCATGTTCTTCGGTCTCTGTAACTCCCCAGTGACCTTCCAGGCCTACATGGACGACGCCTTCACTGACTACATCGCTGAAGGATGGTTAGTCATCTACATGGACGATGTCCTTATTCACTCCTCCGACCCCACCACCCACCATGAACGGACTCTCAAGGTCCTCCAGCCCTTCTGCGAACAACACCTCTACCTTAAGCCAGAGAAGTGCCACTTCGACCTCTCGGAGGTTGAATATTTAGGGTTGGTAGTCTCTAACGACTGCATTAAAATGGACCCTACCAAGCTCCCTGCCATTGAGGACTGGAAATCTCCTGCCAATGTCTCTGCCCTACGGTCCTTTCTGGAATTCTGCAACTTCTATCGGAAGTTCATCCCTGCTGTTACAACCCAACAATCTCCATACAATTACTACCCATTTTCATTTCCTCCCACTTCAACTTATGCCTTACCACCCTTCCATTCCTAACTACCATATGCAGCCAGCACTGCCGTGCTTCGGACTGATGACTTGTTCCGTTCTTCCCTCGTATGCTGTACCATTATACCGGTCCCCGTTTCACCTCGTGTTCCACACGAGGACCGGTACTACTATTCCCTATCCAGATTCCTCTCTTATCCCAGTATGCCTTCCCCTTAACCTCGTGCCAACCAGTTTCCAGACTATTCCCCTTTGGGGATCCTCTGGCCTCATAGCACATCTGTACCAGTGTATAAAGACCCAGGTGTAGAACCTGTTACAACTCAACGTTCACCATATGATTACTACCCGTTTTCATTCCCTCCTACTCCTAACCTCGTCATACCACCTTTCCATTCTCCTTTACCGTAAGCAGTCAACGTTCCAACGTTTCGGACTGATGACATGCTCCATATTGCCTCTATTTGATGTACCATTATCCCAGTCCCCGTTTCACCTCACGTTCTACACGAGGACCGGTACCTTGACTCCTTATCCGGATTCCTTCGCTATCGTAGTATGCCTCGCTCTTACCTCGTGTCAACCGGTTTCCAGATGAGTCCCCTTATAGGGATCTCTGGCCTCGTAGCACACTTGTACTAGTATATAGGAACCCCGCCGTAGAACCTAGCACCCCAGCTAGTTCTACATGAATACCATGTATCTCC
>JBBPNB010000439.1:0-18298 GCA_038090635.1 Rubroboletus satanas
CATCCATCCTACCATCAATCTTGGCAGCAAAGCCAACTCCCTTCCAAGTCATACAGCCCCACACTATCACAGAATCTCCTTCAAACTTGGAAGTTCCCTGCACTAACCTATTACTGAGCTTCTCTGCTGGCTTTTTCCATACCAATTTATGTTCATCTGACCCCAGGCAATCAATTTCAGTCTCATCAGACCATATCACCATCTTTCAGTTCTTCAGAATCCAATCTGTGTGAGCATTTGCAATGTTTGACAAAAAGTAGAGGACATTTGGACTTGATTACAGCCTTCATCCCAGTCCCTTTCAACTGCAAATGGGTGGTACTTGCATGGAGAGGCTGATTAATAGTATTTGAGAGAGTTTTGGTCCCTTGAACTGCATTCTCTGACTTCTGAGTTAAGATAAGATGGACAGCATGGCAGATGCCTGAGGAAGAAAGCTTTGATAAATGACTTCCAGCAGACTCCTGGAGGTTGTAACACTCTTTGGAATGAAGTCTGGATATGGTAGCAATGCTGATATCAGTAGCAGAGGCAATGAAGTGAGTAGAATAACCAGCATCAAGCTAAAAAAGAATGATATTCTTTTGAGTGGCAGAGTGTGATCTCATGATGATAGTGGTTGGAAATAAAGAGGTGTAGGCACTAATTCAAACTCAGATGTGATGTTTACATCTTTATCCTTATTTGTATGCCAAACAAACACCAACAATCCCCTCATTTAGCTGGAATTCTACCACTGCTTTCAAAAGGTGCAAAACTGTTACAATGATGTCTCTGGATTAACATGGATATATCTGCACAGCCTCTACATTGGGTCACATGACCCAGGGACAACATTTGTAGCCAAGGGTTGGTGGTTCCCATGCTCCCACCAACACTAAGCGAAATTCCCACACCTTCAGATACTATACCATATACACTCCAAAAGTACGAAATATTGTAACAGTTTTGCACCTCACTGTATATACTACTGACAATGTTTACATGTATGTAGACTACATCTACGATAAGCCTTGAGGAGGTGGCATGGATCATAATGGAAGAGAGCAGAGATTAAGTACATGTGTGATGTGCCTGGCATCAAAATGGAAGAAAAGGGAAGTTTATACATGAGGCCAACACATGGTGTGGCAGAATGGAAGTGTAAAGGGCACTGTGTGTGCAAGTGAAGTGGCATGACCCATGAAAGGGTGAAAGAAAAAGGGTTCCCAGGGTCACATGCACCTGAAGATAAGATAAGATATCAATTGAAAAGAGAAAGTGACAAGGTCAAAAATAAGTGTTTGTAACATCTGGTGAAGAGCTTCTCCATACATGGATTGCTACATGCTTGGTTGCATATATATGCTAGGCTTGTGTAGGCACTCCAGGGGGAGAAGGCTAGTGCAGAAGACCTCCACCAGTCACTACTCTTAAGTATCCGATGCTGTTCTCATTGGGGTTTCCATTTCTCTCTGTTGATATATGTTGAAGACCTGACCCCTTTAACACTTGTTTCTCAGGACAATAGAGGACTTCGCCAGGATACCACTGGTTCCAGTTTGTTATGGACTTGCATAACAAAAGATCAAGATTCCTTTTCATTGGTGTTACCACCACCCAATGTCCCTCTATTCTGGCTACCAGATAGTAGCCCTCATTTGTCACCATGCACTGCATCAGCCTTTCTCAGATTTTTACAAGAGACCCTGAAGAAGACAAGGAAGAGAGAGTAGCCAGCACAGTCAGGCCTATCACTCATTCCCTATTTGCCACCATTCCCAAACTAACATCATCAAGAAGCATCTCTGGTTCTTTCAGAACCACTACCCCACTGCCATCTCACCATCAACCCCCACCACCCTGTGTATTTCCCACCCCTTCCATCTCCCGCACTTCCTCAGGTGATCCCCCTTATTGGCCAGAGACCCCATCGGCCATTCCACTCAACTACCCACATTGGTTGAGGAAGATGGAGAACCTATCATTATAGACTCCCCCACCAGGAAGCCAGATCCCCTACACCCCAGTAATTCCCCTAGGCCAGGAGGATCAGACCTCTTTCCCTCAGACAACAATGACAATGAAGATGATATGATGGGAGAAATTGAAGCTGCCCTCCCAGAAGAACTCTTGAGAGAGCCCCAGGATGCCTATAGATGGATGCTTGCCATGAAGGGATTTTTTGCCCTTCATGAACTAAAGTATACTGACATGGCCAAGACGTACATCCTCCTTAACAGGATGAATAAAGGACAAGGAAAGGCCTTTGCCAAAGCTTGGCTCATCAAACTTGATGACCCTGCTGTACTTGCTGCTGAAAAAACTTTGGAGAAAATCTACAAGGCCTTCATAACAGCCTTTTCTCCCTATGACAGCACAGAATTGTCTTGAGTTAGCTTCACCACCCTCACCCAGGATATCTGATTATCTAGAGACTTTGAGAAGTTCATTTCTGACTTCTCAGTCCTAGCTGTTCATTTCAGACTCGATGAACAAATCCATGCCTTGAAAGAATGGTTTCTTTGAGGAATTGATCCATACATTGCCCAAGAACTCATATGGGTCAAATTTTTCAAGAAAGCTACCAATATGGAGGAAGTCTACGAGGCTGCCACAGATGCAGAATCCAGACAATGAAGGATAAGTAGCCTCAAGAAATGATCTGCCCCTGCCTTTGAAGGAAATAATTACCAGCATGACCCAAATGTCATGCAGGTGGATCGCCTCACCATCTCTCCTGTCAAAAGGAGCAAACTCTGCTGCAGTGGAGGATGCTTCGTTTGCAAGAAAAAAGGATGCCACTTGAGGAACCACCCTGGCTACTCCAGAAACCCCTCTCCCCCATTGTCTAAACTGTCCTACCACACAAGACAACTCTCAACTGCACCCCCAATTAGGAAACAGCTGATCCCACCCCAGCCTAATCAACTGGGCACTATGCTTGCCAGTCTTCAGCACAGCACCAGCTGAGGAGAAATCCTCTGCACACTCCAGGTCGTCTATGATCCAAACCTAGATGAGGAAGGACTTCCCTATGGGAACTTCCAGCAGCCCATGGAACCACCCGCTGGCCCACAATGGGAAAACATAAATATTCTTGAAACAAAGGAATTGCCTGCAGCTCAGATGAAAGAGGCTGAGCAACTCACAAGGTATTACAAACCTTTGGTTTGGTCCATTTCCAAGTCCTCTTATCTCCCAATCCTGTTATGATAACTCCATTGGCTTGTCTCCATTACCTTGTGGACAGGTATACCAATACTTCAGACCACTCTTCCCCTTCCTGTGTTAATCTCCATAATTGACACAGCCTTCCTTCCATTAAACTTAACCTTCTTCTGTACCATACGGTCAGTTCCATCTTCATTCCTATTCACCAGGAACCAACACTGCCTTGCCTCATTTTATCCTCATGTTATGCCTACTCTCCTCCTTGAGGCACTTCCCCATTTAGAATCCTTTGGTCTCATAGTATAACCCTGTATCTATATAAATCCCTGGTGTAGAACCTAGCTCCCCAGATAGTTCTATACAATATACTGTCGTATCTTCTGGCGTATCCCCTCTCCTGGATCTGTTATGAAACACCCCTTTCTTCACACCTTTGAGCCTTCTCTCTTGCTTGACCGATGGCATGTGACTTTGGAATCACGTGACCCATCGCACACACTCAAGACCAGTAACCTCTGGCACGTGACCACACATGACTCAGATGTGTCTCAACACGTATACATTGAGCATGCTATCTCTCGCTGATTGGGAACTGCTGTGTTACCTGAGCCATTAAGCACACATGCTGCTACAGGTTGCACAGCCAAGGAGATCGCCGATCTCATTTGAGTTGGCAGCGCTTGTTCCTAGTGCTGCCTCCTTTCACAGATTGCTGATGGGATCTCCTGATAGATCCCCTGGACTAAAGAGGCAGTCATCAGATCCAGCATAGCCAGCTGTATTCCTGATCGGAGGACACAGCCCATAGAAGCAAGGGTATAAATACTGGCTCTGCTTTAATGCCTCTTTCCTTAGTTTAGTCCACTCGTATCTACAGCGGGATCTTTGCCCCTCAAAGCTCCTTCTAGATATTAAGGCAACCCATCAGTCTTCTTTTCATCTATCTCACCAGGCTTAGTATTAGCCTGCAAGTTAGTCTCTGGTCTCTGTTGTGGTTGTCGTTTGCGACATCTGACTCTACAGCGTTGCTCCTGCAATACTTGGACTAAACTATCATACACTACCTGGACCGTAGGGTTTACATGGAACCTCCACCTCCTCCCCTTGCTTGCTGCCCCTTATCAGGTCCCCTTGCAAGGTTTATCCCCCAGGTTCCAAGGCCTTGATTTAGGCCCAGGGGTAGTTCCCTGAAAGGAACAAACAGCTGAAAGGACCGTCTGGTCTTGCTCATTGTAGCAGCTTCCTTCATTGCCTCTGAAGGATTTGTACTCCCACAGAGAAGCATCCGCACTTGCTCTGTGTCATGAGCAGCCTTCTCCGGATCATTCTCATGGACATCTCGGTCTGTGTTGAGAAGATTCCTGCATCCATTGCTCCCATGAAGAAGCACTTCGTGTCGTGAGAACGCCCCATCATCTGCTCACAGAAATTGGTTCTGTGTTGGCACTGTTTATTAGCCAAACACCTCGCCCATTATCCATCCCGACATGTCTGGCAGCTCAACAGGTACCCATACCCCAGTTCCCTTGGGGCATGGAGGCTCCAGCTCCAGCATATCTGCCTTGCTCAACAACATTACTGCCTCACTTGCTGAGCTATCACTTGAACAAAAGGTGGATGTCACTAAGAAGATTGCTGACCCAGGCAAGTGGAATGGGGATAGGTCCACTTTCCGGTTATGGTGGATCCGGCTATGCCTCTGAGTCAATGAGCAGACCTGGAAATCCAACAAGCTCAAGTGCATCGCTGTTCTCTCACGTTTTGAAGGCAATGCAAAAGGCTTTACACTTTCTACCCTGGAGAAGTACTCCTCGGAAGAAGAAGACTGGGTCCTCAACACAGATGGGGAATCCACCACCAAGAAGGTTAGCGATACAGCCTGGCCATCCTGGAACAAGCTCCAGAGAGATGTCAAGGACTACTTCCAAATTGAAGTCCTTGCCCATGAATCTCTCTGTGCCCTCAAGGAGCTCAGACAGAAGGGCACACCCATTGACAAGTTCCTCCAGAGCTTCAACAAGCTCTTCAAGGAGGCACAGATTGACTGGGGTCACAGTACGGAGATCCTGAAGCACGCCATAGACTTCAAGATCTACTCCAGTCAATCTGGGCCTCCTTGAAGAGCTTGTCAAAGTCCTGAATGAACTTGTCAATAGACAAGCCCTTCTGCTTCAGCTCCTTCAGTTTGCAGAGCGATTCGTGCGCCAGTACATCGATCTGGAAGTAGTCTCTTACTTCCCTTTGAAGTTTATTCCAGGAGGGCCATGTGGCCACTCCAACCTTTGCAGCAGTGACTTCTCTGGCAGCATCAAGTACGTAGTCCTCTTCTTCCATAGTGTACTTCTCCAGAGTGGAGAGGGTGAAACCCTCTGCATTTCCTTCAAAGTGGGAGAGGACAGCAATGGCCTTGAGCTTGTCCGTTTTCCAAGCTTGCTTGTCGACCCAAAGTCGAAGTCTGATCCACCATGGCCAAAAGGTGGATTGGTCTTCATTCCATTTGCTGGGATCAGCAATTTTTTTTGTTACGTCCGCCTTTTTTTCGAGTGTGAGCTCAGCAAGAGAGGTGGTGATGTCCTGGAGGGTAGCAGTGGAGCCAGAGGCACTTCTGTCAGAGACAGGGGTGCATGCTCCTGCTGATCCACCAGACATAGTGTTTGGGGTAGTGGGAGAGGGTTTCGGCTAGGAGACAGTGCTGACACAGAACTGAATTCCATGGGCGGATGATAGGGCAGGGTCACGACACAAAGAGCTTCTTTGTGGAACATACCGAAGTGGCAGATCTTCTTGACACAGAGTGTTTCTCCATGGGAATGATCAAAGAGGTGATCTCTTCTCAACACAGACAACCAGCAGATCTGTAGGAAGAATTGGGGAAGGCTGCTCATAACACAGAGCAAGTATGGATGCTTCTCCATGAGAGTACAAATCCTTCAACAGGTAATGAAGGAAGCAAGACCAACCGGTGGCCCTTTCAGCTGTTCTTTCCTAACAGGGAACTACACCTGAGTCTAAATCAAGACCTTAGAATCTGGGGATAAACCTTGCGAGAGGACCCAGGTGTTGCGGGAGCAACGCCATAGAGTCAGATGTCGCAAACGACAACCACTACGGGGACCAGAGACTAACTTGCAGGCTTACACCGAGCCTGGTGAGGTAAATGAAAAGAAGAGTGATGGGTTGCCTTAATATCTAGGAGAGCTTTGAAGGGCAAAGATCCCGCTGTAGATACAAGTGGACTAAACTAAGGAAAGAGGTGTTAAAGTGGAGCCCGTATTTATAGTCCTGCTTCTATGGGCTGTGCTCTCTGATCAGGAATACAGCTGGCTATGCTGGATCTGATGGCTGCCTCTTTAGTCCAGGGGATCTATTGGGAGATCCCATTGGTGATCTGCAAAAGGAGGCAGCACTAGGTATGAGTGCTGTTGACTCAACTGAGATCAGCGATTCCCTTGGCTGTGCAATCTGCAGCAGCATGCATGCTTGATGGCTCGGGGAACTCAGCTGTTCCCGATCAGTGAGAGATAGCGTGCTTGACACATACATGTCGAGATGCGTCTGGGTCACATGCGGTCACATGCCAGAGGTCACTGGTCTTGAGCATGTGCAATGGGTCACGTGATTCTGAAGTCACGTGCCATCAATCAAGCAAGAGAGAAGGCAAAAAGGTGTGAAGAAAGGGGTGTTTCATAACACTGGAGAGGGGTGGCAAGCAAGGAAGGGAGGTGGAGGTTCTGCATAAACCCTACAGTCCAGGTAGTGTATGATAGTTTAGTTCAAGTGTTGCAGGAGCAATGCTGCAGAGTCTGATGTCAGGACTGACGACCACTACAGGGACCAGAACTAGCTTGCAGGCTTACACTGAGCCTGGCAAGGTGGAAATGAAAGAAGCTGATGGAGTTGTCTTAATATCAAGGAGAGCTTTGAGGAGCGAAGATCCTGCTGTCGATACAAGTGGACTAAACTAAGGAAAGAGGCATTAAAGCAGAGACCGTATTTATAGGCCCTGCTTCTTGAGCTGTGCTTCCCGATCAGGAAGCCCCAACTCCATTGTCCGCCTCTTTAGTCTATCAGGGTTCTCCAATCAGATCCCATTGGCAGATCATCAGATGAGGCAGTGCTGATGGCAAGTGCTGCCGAACAACTGAGATTGGTAGTCTACTTGGCTGTGCACTATGCAGCAATAGGTGTGTCTGATGGCTTGGGGAACATGGCAGTTCCCAATTAGCAAGAGATAGCGTGCTTGATGTGGTCATGTTGAGATGTGTCTGGGTCACATGCGGTCACATGCCAGAGGTCACTGGTGTTACGACGCTACCGCTCTCCTAGCATAATACTAGGATAGATAGTCAACAGTGAACGTAGCAGTAGGCACTCAGAAGTAGCCTATGGACTTAGAGAGGTCCGACCAGGGTTACACCAGAAGATACACGGTATATTGTGTAGAACTAGCTAGGGAGCTAGGTTCTACGTCTGGGTTTATATATACTGTTACAAGTGTGCTACGAGGCCAGAGGATCCCTTAAGGGGAATGGTCTGGAAACCGGTTGACACGAGGTAAGGGTAGGCATGTGGAGATAAGAGAGAAAGCTGGATACGGAATAGTAGTGCCAGTTCTCATGTAGAATACAAGGTGAAATGGGGACCGGTGTAGTGGTACAAGGTACAAAGGAAGGAAGCTTATCAGTCAGTCTGAAGCATCGTAATGCTGGCTGTGTATGGTAACTACGAATAGGAGAGCGGTAATGAGAACGTTGGAGTGGGAGGGAACGAGAATGGATAGTAATCGTAAGGAGATTGTTGGGTTGTAACAATAGCCCCCCTGTAAAGGGAAAGCATCCTGCTTCCCACAAACTCACCATATTCTTCAATCTTGGTCAGGACCAGATTGATCCCCGGCATTGACCTCATAGTTGTAGGCATCTGCGGTGTCCCATTTGTCCCAGCCTCCTCCTGGTTGGTGCCTAACCACTCATGGGCAATGGCCGATGAGATGACCCCAGTGTCTACAGGAGGAACATCATCACTGGGGGCAACAAAGGATTGAGTGGCTGGGTGCGAGTTGGTTGCAAAAGGGACAGTGCGTGGTGGGGCAGGCTGAGCAGATATGTCCTGGGTTGCCACAACCAAAGCAGAGGACAGGAGTATTGGAGGTGATGACCTGATTTTCGTTGAGTCTGGGAGGGGAATGGTCTTGGTGGGGAATGGAGAGAGGGGGGATAGTCTGGGCATGCTCCATTGCTCCTCTGATGATAGCATTGGATTGGAGGAAATGGTTGTGACAACAGAGGGTGCGCTGATGCGAAGGAGGTGCTGCAGCTTTGTCCGCAGGGCGAGTGAATTGATGGGTTGGTAGGGACGTTGGGGTGGAAGAACAGGAAAAGTTAGAGTGGTCTGAGAGGGAAGAGCGAGGGAGTTGATCTCCGTTGGGGGTGGTAGGTTGTCAAGGGGTAAGGAGATCACTGGGCAGGAGGTGGGGCAGAGAGGAAGGTATGGTGGGAGACTGGGTGTCAACTGGGGAGGCAGAGAAGGGAGTGGGAGGTCGTGGGTAGGTGGCAAAAGACTCTTGGATGTGTTCAAAGTGCTGGTCAGTGGTGGAGAAGCAAGGGGGGATAGGAAGGGGAGCGGGGGAATAAGGGGGAAGTGTTGGGGAGGATTTCCCAGGGCTCGAGTGCGGGTGGATCTGAGGGTTGGGAAAGGTCGTAGTCACTTCATTGAGATAGGCAATCTGTTCTGCTTGGGAAGCCACCAGAAGAAGGGGTCAGATGATGTGCGAGATTTGATCCGGGGGAATACAGTTGACGATTCAACAGAACCCTGCATAATATAGCAGGTCCAGCACCTCGTTGCGCAGGGCGGAGAGGGATTCTGCAAGGGAGGAGTCATATTGTCCTGACCCATATTGGCTGTTGTTCTGGTTAAAGAACATTTGGTGCAAGTATGTCCTTCGGTAAGCGTTAATGAGCCACGTGAGGATGATAGAGGCATGGAGGGGGCGATGAGTGGTGAGAAATTCATCAAATGCTAGGAATTGAAGAATGGCGATGAATACAAGATGATGGGCGACAAACCCGAATCGGTGGATGGTGACTGGAGGGGTCTCAGGGACGGAGGTAGGAGGGTAGGGAGGGTCAGGAAGGGTGATAGCCATTTAATAATGGAAGGGACAGAAGGATCATTCCCGCTGACAGAACCAGAAGTGGATGCAAGGATGTTGGAGGGTTTTGGCAAGAGAGTGAGGAGTGTTGAAGGTGAAGGTTCATTGTAGGAAGGCTAGTTGGGCAGGGGTGTAACCAAGAGAAGAGGGGATATCAATGGGGCGGAGAACGTCTGGGGGAGTAGGAATCATGGGTTAATCCAGATGGTGTTCTGCCTTATATGCATCGAGGGTGTCGGTGGAGTTTGCAAGGTTGGACTGCATTTCCCAAGTGGCTTCAGATAACGGATACCCCTTCCACACCACTAGATAGCGGCAGTGGCAGGTGGTGCCTTTGTGACTGATGATGTGACTTATTTCATATTCTTCTTCAGTGTTGGTGAGGTCAGGTGGGGGATGAGGGAAATTGGGGCCATGTTCATTGGTTTCGGTAAAAGGGGTTAATAGGGAAGCATGGAAGACCGGAAGAATTTTCCAGGAGGGTGGTAAGTTCAATTGGTAATCCAGGGTGGAGATTACTTTGTTAATAGAAAAGGGGCTGTGTCATTTGGGAGACAGTTTTCGATTGACAGATAAGGGAAGGTTCGTGGCTTCCAGCCATACCAGCTGGCCGGACTGGAATGGGACAAACTTGTGGCAGCCCCTGTTGGCCATTATAATCTGGGAAAGAATGAGGGCTGATTTGGCCTCCTCTTGAGTGGAGGAGAGTTCAGATAATCAATCAGCAAGGTGGGGAACAAAGGTTGGTCCGATCTTTGGATAGGCTCGGGGGTAGTAGTCCATCATGAGGAAGAAGGGGGTTTGTTTAGTGGCGGAATGTACCATGGAGTTGTGGTGAAACTCTGCCATAGGTAAGAGGTCAGGCCAAGACTGAGGTTTTTCCTAGCAAAAGAGACGAAGGTAGATGTTACAACTTCTTCTTTTCTCTCACTGTCTTTCTTTCTTCTCGCAAGCCATGTACCCATCCTACTGTTGAGCCCCATAGGATCTAGTTTCCCCTTTTCTTCTTACGTTTCCTCTTATGCTTTGTCAGCGTTCTCTAACATTCTGACATATTCTTTGATGCGTCATCCATTGCCTTCTTTGACATTCCTCCATGTTCTTTCAGTTACCTTTCATGGACTCTCTGGCTCACTTAAATAGTCACAGCGTATCTTTCCTGTCTTTAACTTAGATCTCCCTTGTAATCACACACTGCTCGCTGTGACACTTGATCCTCTTCGTTCCTGCCAACAGCAGTACCTTGAACCTCTCGAACACCTTGAACCTACGACTCAAGGAAGTCCCTCAGTTGTATCTCTGTCAACATTAACCTAGTCAATCAAGGGCTACGACATACCCCTACCCAGAGTAGTCATAACAAAAGATCTAAGTTCTCTCGAAAGAGGTTACCCTTGTTGTAATCCTCCATCATTCCTCCATGACAAATTCCCCCAAACCCCAGCGGGTGGAGACCTCCGCCGGTCAACTCTTCCTCAGAAGCCTCCTACTCCAAACAGGAAGGCTCCACTGACCTTGACATTCCCTTGCCCTCTACTGAGGAAAGGGAAGAAACTCTTCAACTCTCGCACCAGTTCTCTGGTTCTGTGAACCTTCCACAAGCCCCCACTTCCCCATCTCCCACTCCCGTACGAAGGAGCCCTGTCTTCCCTCTCCCCTCTCAGAACCCCGTCCTATTTCCGGTACACGTTCCACCTCCACCCTTTCCTAGACCCCCACCTCCCCCTCCAACGAACCCCTCCCCCATGACATCCAAACCCACTGAACTCCACATTGGCTCTCCGGAAGCCTACGACAGTTCCTATGAAAAGGCTATCCCATGACTTGATACCGTGCAGTTCTACCTTTTAGTGAACAAAGTGGTGTACGACACAGATGAAAAGAGGATCGCCTTCACCCTCTCTTATATGACCAAAGGCTCAGCCCTAACATGGGCGTCCACCTTCTGAAAGAAGGCTATCTCTGGAACCATGATCACTCTAGGAACCTTCGCTGACTTCGTCGATGAGTTCAAGAAATCCTTTGAACACCAAGACACGGTTGGTAATGCCATCAATTGGATGATCATCACCTGCATGGTTAAGGTAAAAGGGAACCAGTATTCCCCTTCCCTAAACCAGTACATTGCCAAATTCAGAAATTGGGCCCTCATCACCGAAGTAAAGAACAACGACGTCCTTATTGGATACTTCGCCGCCAGCATCCTCATTCCCCTTATGCGCCACATCAATGCCATGGATACGGTCCCTACCACCATTGATACCTGGTACAAATAGGCCGTCCACTTCTTCACTCAATGGGATCACTCTGACAAGATCACCAAAAGAGTCCAACGCCCCTTCTCCCAGAACTTCTCCAGCGTCCCCACCCTCACCAAACTCCAAGACCCTGACGCTATGGATGTAGACGTCATTCGAGTTACCAAACTCACTGCCAAAGAAAGGAAGCACTACATCCAGAAAGGACTTTGCTTCAGATGCCGAAAACCCGGCCATCTCAGCCCCACATGTACCGCCTTTCCCTCAAAAGCTGTTTAGCATGTAAAGGAGGAAACCCTTCTGAAGCTTGAACCTGTTGAAGACGACAACAAAGAAGACTGAGGAGGCGAGGATCAAGCAGATTTCCTTTACCCCTTTGGATTTTTAGAAAGGAAGATTTCCCCAACGCAAAACCTTTCTCCCTCTGTTGCTTCTATAATTGTACAATCAACTACAAAAGCTATGCAAATCCCTGTTCAGTTGATCGTACCATCACACACCATGAAAGCTGTTGAAACCAGAGCCCTCGTCGACAGCAGAGCTGATATCTCTTGCATTGACTGGAACTTCGCCAAGAAGAACAGTCTTCCTCTTACGAAGCTAACCACCCCTTTTGCCACTAGGAACATGGATGACTTGTACAACCAGAAAGGAGTAGTAAAATACTCCTTGACCCTGTTTCTTAACATTGGTGGCATCGCCCAGAAAATCCTCCTTCACGTAATGCACCTCGGACGCAACATCATCCTTGGAATGCCCTGGCTCAAGAAAGTTAATCCGACAATCAATTGGACTCAACAAACCCTCTCCATTGACAAGTCCAAAGACCAGTCACAAGAACTCTATTCTGACTATTCCTTCGACGTCCGTTGGAATGAAACCCTCTTTAGAAAAACCCTCCCTCCACCTTGACATGTCCACGTGGATGCCATCTCTGACTCCCACCTTTTTGAATACAATCAGTGGGAAGAAGAATCTCTCTTCCTCGAATGAGCCCTAGACAATCGAGCCATCTACTGGATCATCCATTGTGGGAGCAGATTCATCCCAAAGACCTCTCCCATCGTCGCCCACCTTATCCAGGCCACCAAATTAGCTGCTGCAGCTGAAGCGGCTAAACCAAAACCCGTTTTACCCCCTGAATATTCCAACTTTGCCTCCATATTCTCCAAAGAAGCCACGGACCACATTCCTTCTTCACGACCCTATGACCATGAAGTCAACCTCGACGACTTCTTTGTCCCAAAGATAGGAAAGGTCTACCCTCTGTCCCCAGAAGAACAGGCTGCCACCGAATCCTTCCTTGACAAGAACCTCAAGGCTGGAAAGATTTGCCCCTCTAACTCCTCCCAAGCCTTGTCTTTCTTCTTTGTGAAGAAGAAGAATGGAGGACTCCGCCCCTGCCAGGACTATCGCTATGTCAATGAGCATACCGTCCAAGACGCCTACCCCCTTCCCTTAATCTCTGACCTCATTGATAAGCTATGCGACGTCAAACTATTTACCAAGTTTGACGTTCGTTGGGGGTACAACAATGTTCGTATCAAGAATGGCCACCAATGGAAAGCTGCCTTCGTTACTCATAAAGGACTCTTCGAACCCACAGTCATGTTCTTCAGCCTCACCAACTCTCCTGCCACCTTCCAACGCTTCATGAATGACTCCTTCCGTGACATGATTGCTGAAGGATGGCTCATCATCTACATGGACAACCTACTTATCTTCTCTTCCGATGAGGCTACTCACACTGAACGAACCAAACGTGTCCTCCAATGCATGACCAAACTTGACCTCCATCTCAAACTGGAGAAATGCAGGTTCACCGTCCCCGAAGTCGACTATCTTGGAATGATTGTCAAACCCAGGAAACTCGCTATGGACCCCGTCAAACTAGATGGGATCGCCTCTTGGCCCACGCTCCTCAAAGTCAAGGACGTTCAATCGTTCCTTGGTTTTGCCAATTTCTACTGCCGATTCATTCCTAACTACTCGAACATTGCCCGCCTCCTCATTGACCTCACTAAGAAGACGTCCCCTTGGGACTGGTCATCTGCATGCCAGTTGAGCTTCGACACCCTCAAGTCCCTCTTTCTCTCCAAACCTATCCTCCACATGCCTGACCTCTCTGCCCCCTTCGCCATTGCTACTGACACTTCTAAATCCACATCAGGCGGTATACTCCTCCAAACCGACTCCAACGGCAATTGGCATTCTTGTTCCTACCTCTCTCAGTTGTTCTCCCCCACCAAACAGAACTACAATATCTATGAGTGAGAACTTCTCGCTGTCCTGCAAGCTCCTAAGACTTGGTGCCACTACCTTCATGGCTCCCCATTCCCAGTGCAAGTCTTCACCGATCATCGCAATCTCACCTACTTTCAGCAACCCCAGGCCCTCAACCAACCCCAGGCTCACTGGTTCATCAACCTTGCCGACTTTGATCTTAAAATGATCCATGTTCCCGGTTCTCTCCTCTCTGGGCCTGATGCCCTCTCTCATCGACCGGATCGCCTTCCCTCCTCTGACACTGACAATGAGGGAATCACCCTCCTTCCTCCCTCCCTCTTTGTCTCAGTCATTGATACTGCCCTTTCCCACCGTATTCAATCCACCTCCACAACCGACCCTCTTGTTCTCCAAGCTCTCCAGTCCATGGCAGACGAAATCCCCTCCACCTTCCGCTCCCGCCTCTCCAACTGGCAGCATGACGCAGGCATCCTTACCTATCAGGGCCACACCTATGTCTCCGCCGACGACAATCTTTGTCGCTCGATTGTCACTCGCTGTCACGACCATCTCACGGCTGGCCACCCCGGCTATCTCAAGACCTGCCAGCTTGTCGCCGCTGACTTCTGGTGGCCTGGCCTCGCAACATATGTCCGCCATTACATTGAGGGTTGTGCCTCCTGCCAACAGCACAAGGCCAACACCCACCCTACGTCTCCCCCTCTCATGCCCATTGCCTCCTCCGCCTACCACCCCTTTCAACAGATCTCCTGTGATCTTATCACATGGCTTTAATCTCTCCAGTCATGTCATCTTCATTGTTGTCGTCATCTGAAGGAAATGGGTCTGATCCTCCTGGGCTAGGGGGGTTACTGGGGGGTTGAGATGGATGAGTGGGTTTTCTAGGTGGGGAGTCTACTTCAATAGGTTCTCCTCCTTCCTCAACTGATGGTGGCAGTTGGGTAGGAACAGCCGATGGGGTCTCTGGTTGATAGGGGGGACCACCTGAGGAAGTGCAGGAAATGGAAGGGGTGGGAGATGTGTGGGCTGGTGGAGGAGGTTGGTAACAAGCTGGTGGGGAGCGGTAGATCTGGAAGAACCAGAGATCCTTCTTGATGACGTGTGTTTGGGTACGGCGGCGAACTGGGAATGAGTGGTAGACCTAACTGGGCTGGCTACTCTCTCTTCTTCGTCTTCTTCAGAGTCTTGTGCGAGAATCTGAGAAAGGCTGATGCAATGCATGGTGATGAATGATGGCTACCCTGGTAGCTGGAATGGAGGGGTGTTGGGTGGTAGTAACACCAATGAGAAAGAATCTTGATCTTTTGTTACGCGGGACCATAACAATTGTTACGACGCTACCAGTTCTCCTGATTGTTCCAAGAGTGGGTAGTGCGACAAAGCCCCAGCAGCAGGCACTCAGAAGTAGCCTTAGTCTTAGAGAGATCCTTGGAAGAGAAACGCCAGGAGATACGTGGTATTCACGTAGAACTAGCTGAGGTGCTTAGTTCTACGGCCGGGTCTTTATATACTGGTACAAGAGTGCTACGAGGCCAGAGAACCCCTAAAGGGGAACTGTCTGGAAACCGGTTGGCACGAGGTGAAGAGAAGGCACAACGGGATAACAGAGGAACCTGGAAAGGGAGTAATGGTGCCGGTCCTCGTGTAGAACGTGAGGCGAAACGAGGACCGAAGTAATGGTACATCAAATGGAGACAGAACGGAACATGTCATCAGTCCGAAACGTTGGAACGTTGGCTGCTTATGGTAATCAAGAATGGAAAGGCGGTAGGACGAGGTTAGGAGTTGGAGGGAAGGAAAACGGGTAATAATTGTAGGGTGAACGTTGGGTTGTAACAATAGCTCTCCCATAAGGGGAAAGCATCCTGCTTCCCACAAACTCACCATAGATCTCAATCTCGGTCAGGACCAGATTGATCCCCGGCATTGACTTCGTAATCGTAGGCATCGGCAGCATCCCACTCTTCCCAACCTCCTCCAGGCTGGTGTCTGACCACTCATGGGCAGTGGCCGATGAGATGTCCTCGACGACCACAGGAGGAACATCGTCAGTGGGGACAGCGAAGGACGGAGTGTCCTGGCGCAAGTTGGTTGCAAAAGGGGCAGCAGGTAGTTGGGCAGGCGGAATGAATGTGTCCTTCATTTCCACAGCCAAAGCACAAGATAGGAGTGCCAGTGGTGGGAGCGCAGTTTTCATTGGTACGGGGAGGGGAACGATCTCGGTGGGGAATGGAGATAGGGGGGATAGTCTGGGCCCTTTCCATCGCTCCTCTGATGATGGCGTTAGATTGGAGGAAGCGGTTTCATCGACGGAGGATGCGCTGACGCGAAGGAGGTACTGCAGCTTCTTCCGCAGGGCGAGCGAATTGATGGGTTGGTATGGACATGGGGGCAGACGAGTAGGAAGAATTGGAGCGGGATGAGAGGGGGGATCGAGAAGGTGGCTTGCCATTGAGGGTAGTGGGTCAGCAAGGGGTGGAGGGTTCGTCAGGCTGGGTTGGAAGGGAGGCAGAGTGGAAGATGGGGAGTTGATTGGCGAGGCAGAGAAGGGGGTAGCGGATCGCGGGTGGGTGGCAAAGGATTCTTGGGTGGTCTCAAAGTCTTGGGTGGTGGCAGAGAAGCGAGGGGGGATAGGAAGGGGAGCGGGGGAATACGGGGGCAGTATCGGGGAGAATTCCCCAGGGCTTGAGTGCGGGTAGACCTGAGGATTGGGGAAGACCGTCGTCGCTTCATTGAGATAGGCAATCCGTTCCGCTTGGGAAGCCACCAGGAGAAGGGGTCGGACAATGTGCGCGATCTGTTCAGGGGAAATACAGTTGACGATCCGATAGAATCCTGCGTAATATAGCAGGTCCAACACTTCGTTGCGCAAGGCGGAGAGGGATTCTGATAAGGAGGAGTCATATCGTCCAGAGCCATATCGGTTGTCATTCTGATTGAAGAACATCTGATGCAGGTAGGTCCTTCGGTAGGCGTTGATGAGTCGGGTAAGAATGATGGAGCCATGAAGGGGGCGATGAGTAGTGAGGAATTCGTTGAAGGCTAAGGATTGGAGGACAGCAATAAATACTAGCCGTCGGGCAACAAACCCGAATCGGTGGATAGCGATGGGAGGAACTTCAGGGACTGATGTGGGGGGATAGGGATGATTGGGGTGGGTGATGGCCATTAGTAGTGGAAGGGGCAGAAAGATCTTTCTTGTTGGCAGAACCAGGAGTGGATGCGAGAGTGTCGGAGGGTTTCAGTAAGAGAATGGGAGGTGTCAAAAGTAAAGGTTCGTCGTAAGAAGGCAAGTTGGGCAGGGGTATAGCCTAGAGCAGAGGGGATATCGGCTGGGCGGAGAACGTCTGGAGGAGTAGGAATCATGAGTTAGTCCAGACGATGTTCGTGCTTATATGCGTTGAGGGTCTCAACAGAATTGGCAAGGTTTGATGGGGTTTCCCAAGTGGCTTCAGATAGCGGATATCCCTTCCACGCCACTAGATAGTGGTGTCGGCGTGCGGTGCCCTTGTGACTGACGATGTGACTGATTTCATATTCCTCTTCGGTAGAGGTCAGGGCAGGTGGCGGACGGGGGAAGTTGGGGCCGTGTTCGTCGGTTTCAGTGTACGGGGTCAATAGCGAAGCATGGAAGACCGGGTGAATTTTCCAGGAAGGTGGTAAGTTCAATTGGTAAGCCAGGGTGGAGATTACTTTGTTGATGGCAAAGGGGCCGTGTCGTTTAGGGGATAGCTTTCGATTGGCAGAAAGGGGAAGGTTCGTGGCTTCGAGCCACACCAGCTGACCAGTCTGGAATGGGACAAATTTGTGACGCCCCCTGTTGGCCATCACGTCCTGGGAAAGGGTAAGGGCTGATTTGGCCTCTTCACGAGCGGAGGAGAGTTTGGCTAACCGGTCGGCCAGATGGGGAACGAAGGTTGGCCCAATTTTCGGGTAGGCGCGGGGATGATAGCCCATCATGAGGAAGAAGGGGGATTGTTTGGTGGCGGAGTGCACCATGGAGTTGTGGTGAAATTCTGCCATAGGGAGGAGATCGGACCAGGACTGTGGTTTCTCTTGGCAGAAGAGACGTAAGTAGGTTTCAAGCTCCTGGTTGACTCGTTCGGTTTCCCCATCGGTTTGAGGGTGGTAAGCGGTGGAAAGGGCGACGTCGTAGTGTAGTAAGCGAGAAAGTTCGAGGGCAAAGGTCGAAGTGAATTGAGGACCGCGGTCGAATATGACCCGGTCATGGAGGCCGAAGCAGGGAAAGATGTGTTGATAAAATAGCTGGGCGATGTCGGCGGCTGAGACACTTTTGGAACAGGGAATAAAAATCACCCCCTGGGTAAGGCCGTGGTCCACCATGACCAGAACGGAATCTAGTGGACCAACAAGGGGAAGACCGGAGATAAGGTCCATAGTGAGGTGCTGGAAGGGCTGGGTGGCAGTGGTGGGAACAGGGAAGAGGGGGGGGGGGGGTGGGGGGGTGTTGTACTTGGGGTGTTTG
>JBBPNB010000440.1:0-18286 GCA_038090635.1 Rubroboletus satanas
TTCCACCCCCACTCTTCTCTAGACCCCCACCTCTCCCTCCAGTGAACCCATCCCCCATGACATCCAAACCCATCAAACTCCACATTGGCTCTCCAGAAGCCTATGACAGTTTCTATGAAAAGGCCATCCCATGGCTTGATACCGTACAGTTCTATCTTTTAGTAAACAAAGCAGTATACGACACAGATGAAAGGAGAATCACCTTCACCCTCTCTTATATGACCAAAGGCTCTGCCCTGACATGGGCATCCACCTTCCGAAAGAAGGCTATCTCTGGAACCACGATTACTCTAGGAATCTTCACTGACTTCACTGATGAGTTCAAGAGATCCTTCGAACACCAAGACACAGTTGGTAACGCCATCAATTGGATGATCATTACCCACATGGTTAAGGTGAAAGGGAACCAGTATTCTCCTTCCCTAAACCAATACATCACCAAATTCAGAAATCGAGCCCTCATTGCCGAAGTCAAGAATAACAATGTCCTCATTGGATACTTTGCCGCCGGCATCCCCATTCCCCTTATGTGCCGCATCAATGCCATGGATACAGTCCCCACCACCATTGACACCTGGTACAAACAGGCCGTCCACTTCTTCACCCAATGGGATCGCTCTGTTACGACGCTACCGCTCTCTAGGCGTAAGCCAAGATAGATAACCGTCAAGAATGTAGCAGCAAGTAATCAGAGAGGTACTCAAAGACTCAGGGAGACGAATACACCAAGAAAGCAGATATATTGCGTAGAATTAGCTGGGAAGCTAAGTTCTATGCCGAGGGGTTTATATACAGGGGAGACTGTGCTACGAGAGGAGAGGATCCCAAAAAGGGGAATGGCCTCATGGTATCCAGCAGGCACGGTAATGAGGAAGCCTCATGGTAAGGCTATACATAGCGGAGACAAATAAAGGCAGTGTCGGTCCTAAGAATAGGAAAGAAGAAGGACCGACCATCTGGTAAGAATAGAGTTAGGTTTACACAGGAAGATGTTGTGGAGATCTGGAGAGATCAACCACAGAAAAGGAAAAGGTGGTCCATAAAGGCAGAATGCCCGTCCACAAAGTTAGGAAAGAGAATGAAAAGGAAACGGTAACCACGGAGTGTAGGATAAGGGTTAGAGATTGGAGCCAGACCATTGGTTTGTAACACGCTCTGACGAGATCACCAAAAGAGTCCAACACCCCTTTTCCCAGAACTTCTCCAGCGCCCCCAGCCCTGCCAAACCCCGAGACCCTGATGCTATGGATGTAGACGTCATTCGAGTTACCAAACTCACTGCCGAAGAAAGGAAGTGATGCATCCAGAAAGGACTTTGCTTCAGATGCCGAAAGTCCGGCCATCTCAGCCTCACATGTACTGCCTTCCCCTCAAAGACCATTCAACATGTAAAGGAAGAAACCCTTCCGAAGCTTGAAACCGTTGAAGATGATGATGATGAAGACTGTGAGGAGGCGAGGATCAAGAAGATTTCCTTTACCCCTTTGGATTTTTAGAAGGGAAGTTTTCCCCAACGCAAAAACTTCCTCCCTCTGTTGCGTCTGTAATTGTACAATCAACTACGAAAGCTATGCAAATCCCTGTTCAGTTGATTGTACCCTCACACACCATAAAAGCCATTGAAACCAGAGCCCTCGTCTACAGCAGAGCCGATATCTCTTGCATCGACTGGAACTTCGCCAAGAAGAACCATCTTCCTCTTATGAAGCTAGCCACTCCTTTTGCCGCTAGAAATGCAGATGACTTGTACAACCAGAAAGGAGTAGTAAAATACTCCTTGACCCTGTTCCTTAACGTTGGGGGCATCGCCCAGAAGATCCTTCTCCACGTAATGCATCTTGGACGAGACAACATCATCCTTGGAATGCCCTGACTCAAGAGAGTTAACCCAACAATCGATTGGACTCAATGAACCCTCTCCATTGACAAGTCCAAAGGCCAGTCACAGGAACTCTATTCCGATTACTCCTTCAACGTCCATCGGAACGAAACCCTCTTTAGGAAAGCTCTCTCTCTCCACCTTGACATGTCCACGTGGATGCCATCTCCGACTCCCACCTTTTTGAATACAATTGGTGGGAAGAGGAATCTCTCTTCCTCGAACGAGCCCTAGACAACTGAGCCATCTACTGGGTCATCCGTTGTGGGAGCAGGTTCATCCCAAACACCTCTCCCATCATCACCACCTTACCCAGGCCACCAAATTAGCTGCTGCAGCTGAAGCGGCTAAACCAAAGTCCGTTCTACCCTCTGAATATTCCAACTTTGCCTCCATGTTCTCCAAAGAAGCCACGGACCACATTTCTCCTTCATGACCCTATGACCATGAGGTCAACCTCGACGACTCCTTTGTCCCAAAGATAGGGAAAGTCTACCCTCTTTCCCCAGAAGAGCAGACTGCCACTGAATCCTTCCTTGACGAGAATCTCAAGGCTGGAAAGATTTGCCCCTCTAACTCCCCCCAAGCCTCACCTTTCTTCTTCATGAAGAAGAAGGACGGAGGACTCCGCCCCTGCCAGGACTATTGCTATGTCAATGAGCATACCGTCTGAGATGCCTACCCCCTTCCCTTAATCTCTGACCTCATTGATAAACTACGTGACGTCAAGCTATTTACCAAGTTTGATGTTCGTTGGGGGTACAACAATGTTCATATCAAGGACGGTCACCAATGGAAGGCTGCCTTCGTTACTCACAAAGGACTCTTTGAACCCACAGTCATGTTCTTCGGACTCACCAACTCCCCCACTACCTTCCAGCACTTCATGAATGACTCCTTTTGTGATATGATTGCCGAAGGATGGCTTGTCATCTACATGGACGACCTACTCATCTTCTCTCCTGATGAGGCTACTCACACCAAACGAACCAAGCATGTCCTTCAATGAATGACCAAACTCAACCTTCATCTCAAACTTGAGAAATGCAGGTTTGCTGTCCCCAAAGTTGACTATCTCGGAATGATCATTAAACCCGGGAAACTCGCTATGGACCCCATCAAACTAGACAGGATTGCCTCTTGGCCCACACCCCTCAAAGTCAAGGACGTTCGATCGTTCCTTGGTTTTGCCAATTTCTACCGCCAATTCATTCCTAACTACTCGAACATTGCCTGCCCCCTCATCAACCTCACAAAGAAGATGTCCCCTTGGGACTGGTCATCTGCATGCCAATTGAGCTTCGACACCCTCAAGTCCCTCTTCCTCTCCAAACCTATCCTTTGCATGCCCGATCTCTCGGCCCCCTTCGCCATTGCTACCGACGCTTCTAAGTCCGCCTCAGGTGGTATACTCCTCCAAACCAACTCCAACGGTGAGTGGCATCCTTGTTCCTACCTCTCTCAGTCGTTCTCCCCCGCCAAATGAAATTACGATATCTATGACCATGAACTTCTCACTGTCTTGCGAGCACTTAAGACTTGGCGCCACTACCTTCATGGCTCTCCATTCCCAGTGCAAGTCTCCACTGATCATCGCAACCTCACCTACTTTCGGCAACCCCAGGCCCTCAACCAACACCAGGCTCGCTGGCTCATTGACCTTGCCAACTTTGACCTTAAAATGATCCATGTCCCCGGTTCTCTCCTCTCTGGGCCTGATGCCCTCTCTCGTCGACCGGATTGCCTTCCCTCCTCTGACACTAACAATGAGGGCGTTACCCTCATTCCTCCCTCCCTCTTTGTCTCGGTCATTGATACCACCCTTTCCCACCATATTTAAGCTGCCTTCGCAACCGACCCCCTTGTTCTCCAAGCTCTCCAGTCCATGTCTGACGGAATCCCCTCCGCCTTCCACTCCCACCTCTCCAACTGGCAGCACGATGTGGGTGTCCTTACCTATCAGGGCTGCACCTATGTCCCTGCCGACAACAACCTTTGTCGCTCAATCATTGCTCGCTGTCACAACCATCTCACGGCTGGCCACTCTGGCTATCTCAAGACCCATCAGCTTGTTGCCACCAACTTCTGGTGGCCTGGACTTGCAATCTATGTCCATCATTACGTTGAGGGTTGTGCCTCCTGTCAACAGCACAAAGCCAACATGCACCCCACATTGCCCCCTCTCATGCCCATTGCTTCCTTGGCCCACCGCCCCTTTCAACAGATCTCCTGTAATCTTATCACTGATCTCCCTTCCAGCAACAGTTTTGATTCCTTATTGGTCGTGGTTGACCATGGCCTTATGAAGGGGGTAATTCTTTGCCCTACCAAGAAAGCCATCACTGCCAAGGGAATCGCCGATCTCTTCCTCCACAAAGTCTTTCTCCACTTTGGACTCTTCTCCAAAGTTATCTTCGACCATGGTCCCCAATTTGCTTCCTCCTTCGCTAAGGAGCTTGGAAGGCTCCTCCAATATGATCTTTCCCTCTCCTCTACCTATCACCCACAGACCAACGGAGAAACCGAACGAGTCAACCAAGAAGTCGAAACCTATCTCCACATCTTCTGTGGAAATAATCCCACATCTTGGTCTTCCTTAACCTCCCACACCGAATTCGTGCACAATCATCACCCTCACTCTGTTATGGGCAAGTCCCCATTCTTTCTCATGATGAGATACGAACCCTTGGCTCTGCTGTTGGTTCTTTCAAAATCCCCCCTCCCTGCCATTGACTCTCGCCTCAAATCCCTCACCATAGCCTGAGATGAGGCACTGGCCACCCATGAACTCGCTAGGCAAACCATGGCCTCCCAAAACTGCAAACACTTCTCCCCATTCTCTAAAGGAGACTGAGTCTGGCTAGAAGCCAGAAATTTGAGAAGAGCTGTCGCAGACCCAAGGTTCTCTCTGAAAAGGGAAGGCCCTTTCTCCATTACCAAAGTCCTCTCCTCCGTCTCTTATCAATTACACCTTCCGAAGACTTGGAAGATCCACCCCGTGTTCCACACTTCTCTCCTTTCCCCTTATCATGAGAATCCCATCTACGGACCCAATTTCCCTGCTCCACCTCCTATCTTGATAGAAGATGAGGAGGAATATGAAATAGATAAGATCCTATGCCATTGTGGAACTCTGTCCTCTCACTCCTTCCTGATCCAATGGAAGGGATACTCTGCCGAAGAAGATTCTTGGGTCCCTGAGCGGGATTTAAAACACGCCAAGTCCACCCTAGCCAACTATAAACAACATCACCCCTCTACCTTCCCTCCTTAGAATCCCATTCTAACCACTATGGCCATCACTCTTTCCCACACTGCAACTACCAGTACCCTCTCCACCAAATCTTTCATTGTCGATGATACCTCCATGCCCACATCTCGTATTCCTTCACTGGATCCTCAACCTCCTGCAGGCCCTCTCCCAGATGATCTCCCTCCTATTTCACTCACTACTATTTCCTCAGGCGTTCACTTCGTAGACATTCCCCAGTTCACCCACCGACTCCGTGACGACTTCCCCTCTGAAGACCAGGTCTGACGACTAGACACCCTCATCCTTGACCCCCACCTTGCTACCGCTATTGGCGCCTACCTAGACATGGGCTCTCCCCTCTACACCCTCTACCATGCCTACCTGCAGACCACTCAGTTGGCCCTCTTCGACTCTCCTAGGAACGCCAATGCTCATACATCCTTCCATCTCGAGTACATCCAGACTACCTATAGGGAGCTCCGCACAGCCCTTACAGTCACCCTTTTCCAACTCGAGATGCTGAAGTTCCTCAAGGATGTGGACCGCTATCTATCCGAGCTGCATATCTCTGAACTCACCCAGATGAACCATTCTCCTGCAGTTCCCACCCCTTCTGCGGCCTCCACTCCACTGTCCCCTGCTGAGCTCCGCGTCCTTGAAAGAGTCAATGCCTTCTGGACTGGGAACAATAACAACACCCCTCTCTCTCCCAGTCACCCCCGTTATAACCAGGCTTGCTACTCTTGCCATCACCTTGGCCATTCTAGGATTTGGTGCTCCCTCTGAGTGCCCTGTCTGCAGAGTCACCCATCCCGGTCATCCCCAGTACCTGTGTCCCAACCGCCACCGCCCTGTACCCCAGTCCCCTCCTTCCTCCACATCCATATTGTCTCCCCCTCACCGCATACCCCCACCTCGCTGTCACATCCACGCCCCATCTCCCACCGATGACAGCGACAATATCTATGATGACGTTGCCTGGAGCAACATCACAGGCTCCCCTAGCCCCGGTGGTTACCTCAACATCTGAAAAGTCTTCATGGGAATTTCAGACATAGCAGAGGGGTAATGTTACAACTTCTTCTTTCCTCTCCTCATCTTTCTTTCTTCGCGAGCCATGTACCTATCCTACCGTCAAGCCCCATAGGATCTAGTTTCCTCTTTTCTTCAACATGTCATCCTTTTCCTTTGTCAGCATTCCTTGACGTTCTGACGTATTCTTTGACGTGTCATCCACTTCCTTTGTCAGCGTTCTCTAATGTTCTGACCTATTCTTCGATGCGTCATCCTTTTCCTTTGTCAGCATTCCTTGACATTCTGATGTATTCTTCGACGTGTCATCCATTTCCTTGTCAGCGTTCTCTGACATTCCTCCATGTTCTTCCGGTTATCTTTCATGGACTCTCAGGCTCACTTAAATAGTTGCAGTGTATCTTTCCTGTCCTTAACTTAGATCTCCCTTGTAATCGCACACTGTTTGCTGCAACACTCGACCCTCTTCGTTCCTGCCAATGGCAGTACCTTGAACCCTTCAAACACCTTGAACCCATAACTCATGGAAGCCCCTTTGTTGTGTCTCAGTCTTTAACTTGAGGAAGTCCCTCAGTTGAATCCTTGTCTACGTTGACCTAGTCTATCAAGGGCTATGACATACCCCTACCCGGAGTAGTTGTAACAGGTGGAGGTCTTAGTAATGGATTGATAGAAGGTATTCTTAAGTTTGGAGGAGGTTTGCTAATGATATGAGACTGTATGGCTTGGGAAGGAGTTGCCTTGGCTACTAATATTGATGGATGAATGGATGGAATCCTCTACCATCAGATTTTCAAGGATGGGCTCCAGGAAACCCTAGAATATTGTGATCTCAATCCTCTTGACATTATATTTCAGAAGGACAATGACTCCAAGCACATCTTCAGGAAGGTTAGAACACTCTCTGAAGCGAAGTTTGAATATGGCAGAAGGGCTTACACCAGTTTTGCTGGCAATGGCTTCACTAGAGTAGCCAGTATCAAGAATAAAGAGAATGGTGCTTTGTTGAGTAAGAGAGTGGAATCTGACTAGAGAATCAAGCAGTGTGGGAACATTTTTAAACTCAGACATACTATATATATATATATCTTTGTTTGTACTAACAAACAATGGCAATTATTTTATGATTTGACTGAGATCCTACTCAGCAACTCAAAAGCTCAAAAACCCTTTCCATGGTATTGCTGTTTCAAATTGACCATATCTCCACAGCATGTGGTCTGGGTCACATAACCCAGGGGGAACTTCTGTAGTCGGGTGTATGTACTATATTTGGCTCAACCAAAGCTAAGCAGAATTCCCACACTGTTTGGCAGTGCACTTCACACACCACATTTAGAGCCAACATGGAAAGAGTTTTTGAGGTCACTGTACATTGTCACACTTATCTACTTTGTCTATTCTGAATCGCCAGTGAACCCAACAATAATCACCACCATGGGCTGAGATATATGTAAAATGTAACTGTTGTCCAACTGTGGTGATAGTGACAAACATAACCACCACGTTTTGATAACCGTGTTAGATCATGGCAACATTATACATCAACATTCCAATGTGACTGCCATATCATGCCACATTATGACATAAATGTCAAAACATGGTGAACATATGTATCAATATATGACCATGATCAATACATCCACCACATTATAGCACAGATGTCAAGATGTGGTAATATTTCATGTTGATTTAACTCATCTACCACGCTCATATCATGTACATATTAACAAAAATTGTCATTGAATATGTACATATGATATGTGCTAATAAAGTTGTGGATGGATGAAACATTGCTACCAGGATCATACCTATCACCTACACAGTGAACAGATGTAATACTTGACAGGGTGATGTAACAGCCATTAGTGGTTTCCTGGTATTTGGGCCCTCCAGTTGTCTGGCAGACATCTGTGTTGATGATTGTGTTGTTTGAGATGCATAATGACAAGTGTATGTTGATAATTACTAACAATGCCATGTGGACCTCCTCTTGTGGTAGGAATCATTTTGTATTCATGAATGTATGAGTGGGTCTGAGGGGGGTGAAGATGGCATGCAATCTGCTGTGGAGAATGGAACAACTGTTGGCCATGAGACATTTGATGTGGAACCATTTGCTGCAGGTCTGGAAATGGTATTGTTCGTGGCGATGATCAAAGTATGGCACCTCACTGATGCAGGTCATGTGAGTGCAGTGATTGAATGCCTGTCAATGATGAAAATCAGCTGTGTGGGATGGCAAGCAGAGTGGGATGTGTGTACATATATATATATAGTCAGATGTATCGCAAGCACGTTTTGGATGCCAGTGTCATCAGTGAAAATATCAATGTGGGCTGTCCATTTGATAAGGATGAGGTCATGGAGGATGGGTAGTATAATGGCATTGTCAAGGATGAGTGCATTGTTGAGGTGGCATATTTGCACGGTACCTAGTGATGAGATGAGAGTGAGCATGGCAGGCACATCAAGTAACTAACATACTGTATGTACCCTTGATGCATTGTAAATCAATGAGTGATATGTGGTTGGTGTTGATGACCTTGTGTTGGACCATGACATCAGCAATTCTGTAAGGCAGATGATGCACTGTGAGTTTACATGATCAAGAATGATCAAAGACATACATTGGTGTGAGTGGAATCATGTCCTTATATCTGTAAAATCATCATATTTTTACTCGCACATGAGACTCCTCTATCTGCTAGAGTACAGATTAGTACAGTTAATCTGGGAACATGGGTCTTACAGGATGGTGGACTGCCAAACTGGTTATGGTTCCTAGCCAAAATTCCATGGTTTGTGTTGAAGGTCAATGTGATCATGCAGATCAGTGTGATAAACCTTGACACTATAATGTGATGGCAGTGAGTTAAAGATCACAAACATTTGACAGTGAGCACATACATTTCTTCAACCATGAAGGTGGCCAAATACTCATGCTGTTGGTTGCTGTGCTCTGAATCTGGAGGGTATACAATTGTAGAAATCACATCAAATTCTCCAATAAGCATCAGAGTGAATACACCAGAGCACACACTCAATGGACCTGTAACAAGTGAGATCCTGTGAGGTTGACAGAAGTACCCAAGGAGGCAAGAGCATTGCAGCTCTGCATGTGATCTGCAAGGTGAAGGAAGCAGGGGAGAGCATGTCATGGGATGTAAAAGAGTCCATGGTTGTTGCCTGGACTTGGTTGTGATGAAAAGGCCTTTGCCCAATTGTGCAGTCATGGAATCTGGCACACCACATTACTGCATTTGAACAGCAATGTAGGATTGCAGCATATGAAAGGCACATTACAGTACAATACCACATTTGAACAGTAATGTCAAAACACAGTGTACAATATATTATATGGTCCATTGTTTGAAGATATGTGAATGTATATGGATATTATAAACTACTGGCCCTATGTGTATAGTCATATTAGTTGAGGTGATGGAACATGTACAAAGGTCAGATGAGTCAGTTTCATATGGTATAACAATAAGATCATCACTGGAGTGGTGTGAGGTGGCATCTTGTCCATGCTTTCTGAAGGCTTGTGTGGATTCCAGCATGAGTCCAATGCAACTGCAAGTTTGTATCCAGCTGCTTTGCAAGAGGCCTTTTGCAGTATGTTTGTCTACAAGTTCAATGATAGCATCATATGATCCATACATCAAGTCATCAGTAAGACACTGAGTGATGTGAGACCATTTGACATGGATCTCATTGCTGGATATCAGCAGCATGTCTAGCTTTCACCATGCACCCTTGAAGATCTTCATAGTGATAGATATTGCCAGTCTGAAACACAGTAGGATGTTCATGAAGGAGATGCCCTTGCATGCTGGGGAGATGATCAGCATCATGTGAGTGATGGATGTGATGAGGGCTCTATTATGCTGTTCACTGTGTTTGTCAAAGAAGCCCTTGACATTTTTTATCTATGAGCAAAATGGATGTTGTGGAGTGCTCTGAATAGTGGCAAGCAGCTGTCCATGAGGGTGATGACAAAGGCCCAATACCATAGTGATGAAGGGAGGGGCAAGGGATGTGCCCTTCTTCTTGGAACACTCTTCCCATGGGAGATTGGTGAATGGTTGGTGAGCTGGTTAATGGTGGAGTTCTTCAGGGTGCCAAGAGTTCTGGATGGGAAGATATGAGGAATCATGCCAGCAAAGACATGAGTGTGAAGGTGGTGAGACTTGTTAGGTCACTGGAGGGGGAAATAAATGAAACAAAAAATCTACAAAGTGGGGAGGTTGATGATGGCATTATTGTCAGAGTCATGGGGATAGGTGATGTGAACATGAGTGGGATACATCTGTGAGGTTAAGAGAGGTGAGTCTGTAAAAGAGATTGGATGATGTGTGTATAGTATGGGAGCAGATACATGAAGACTGAAACAGCCAAAGCCCAACCCTATACAGGGTCTACTCTGAACACATACATTCAGACTCGGGGTAGCCAGCCCAATGGACTACATAGATACTCAATACTGTGTCCCTTCTTTTGGCAGTTGACAATATAGTCAACTTCAAATTTGCCTTCACAATCCTCTGTAACGTGAACAGGGCCCAGCTGGTCTACAGTTTGACCAGGAAGCCTTTCCATATATGACTTTACCCTTGAAATGTTCATGATGGGGTGGATTTTCATGGTGCAAGGAAGCTTCAGCTCAACTGTGCTACTTCCCATGATTTTTGTAATAGCGAATGGACCAAGCCATCACTCACTCAACTTCTTTGATTGCCCTGTCAAGCAGAGATTGTCTGTGGCTAACCACACCTTATCTCCTACAATGTATGTGGGGGCCTCAGAGCAGTGCTTATCAGCTTGAATCTTCATTTAGTTCTGCACTTCAATAATATTATGTTTGATATCCTCTCATGTCTGCAACATCTTTTCGGCTAGGTTGATAGTGGTTGGCACCTTGGAGCTGTGCTGCTCTATGCCCATTCTTGGTGCATATGACCGTGTGACATCAAAAGGGGACTCCTGCATTGAAGCTTGCTTCTTTGCAGTATAGGAGAACTGGGCTAGAGATAACCAATCTGCCCATTAATCTTGTTTTTCTGTGGTGTAAATGCAGAGGTACTGCTGAAGATCTTGGTTCATGTGCTCCATCTGACCATCTGTCTGTGAGTGATGTGCAGATGATAATTTAGGTTTAATACCAAGTCATGCACAAAGATCCTTCATAACCTGCAACATGAACTGTGGACCTTGATTGGATATGATGCTTCTCAGAAGCCCATGATTCTTTCAAACATTGAATAGATATAACTTTGCTGTGTCTAGAGTGATAATGGTTTTATTGCATGGAATAAATTCAACTTCTTTGGAGAACCTGTCCACCACAATGAGGATGGAGTTGAATCCATTAGCTAGCGGCAAATCCATGATGAAATCTGCTAAGACATTGACCCACAGCATATCCAATACTTCCAGTGGGTTTAATTTTACAGAAGAGGCTGTGTTACTCCCCTTGAACCATTGGCAACCACGTTAAGTTAAAGCATGAGAGATACTGTGTCCAACACGCTTGGCGTCAGTTGAGATCCTGTCTCGTCATAAACCACTGTAAGTTCTGATGGTCATTCCAGACCTCAAACTCATGCTTTGCACCTTCTAAATGATGTTGCCAGATCACAAGTGAACAGATAACACTTAATATTTCTTTCTCAGCTATTGGATAGTTCTGTTTCTTGGGACTCATGGAGTGACTTGAGAATGTGACACGGTGCCACTTCTCATCCTTTAACATACATAGATAACACAGCACCTGTTGTGTAATCAGATGCATTATATTCTAGACGGAATTGGCAGTAGTTATCAGGGAATGTGAGAATGGGGGCCATTGTGAACTTCTCCTTAAGCATGTCAAATGCCTTTTGCTGTGCTTCTTCCTACATGAAGGGTTGATCTTTCTTGGGCAAATCATTCAAGGGGTGTGTGACTTGTACATAATCCTGAATGAACCTTCAATAGAAGTTCACTAATATCAGAAAGCTTGTAACACCTTTTACATTCTTTAACATTGGCCATTCCAGAATGGCCTTGACTTTTGACTGGTCCATCTTGATACCATCTTTTCCTACTATCATGCCCAGAAACTCAACTTCTGTGGCACTAAATATACCTTTTTCTGGTTTTGTGTATAAATCATTTTCTTCTAATCTATGGAGGACTTCCTGAACAATCTTGTTGTGTTTCTCTTGGTTATCAGTTTTCATGAATACTAATATGTCATTGATGTAAACAACAACAATGCCGTCTATATTGACAAAGATCTCATCTATCATTGTTTGAAATGTGAACAGGGAGTTACATAATCCAAAGAACATGACCACAGGTTTGAAGGAGCTGTGGTGACAAACAAAGGCAGCTTTCCATTTGTCACCTTTCTTGATTCAGACATTATTGTATCCCCATTGGAGACCCATCTTCATAAATAGCTCAGCTACTTTTAGCTTGTCGATCAACTGTGAGATAAGCGAGAGCAGATAATTATTCTTGACTATGTATTCATTGAGATAACGGTAATCCTGTACCATCCTCTTTCGGCCGTCCTTCTTGGACACGAAGAACATGAGGGACATCTGTTCTAATTTAGAGGGACAGATATAACCCTTCTTCAATTGGTCACCAACAAATGCTGAGACCTCTTCTTGTTCAGCCAGTGACAGGGGAATCAATCAACTCTTCTTAGGCTTGAACGTGTGCTTGAGATCTACTGTATAGCATGGTCCCACAGTTTGCAAACCAGCATCCGTTCTGACTCATGCTTTGAAAATACCTTTAACCATGTATGATACTGCTTGGGAACAAGTTCCTTGACAGTCTTTTCTACTTTTACTGGGGCTTTCTGTTACAAAACCCTCTTTCTCCACACCATTTTCCTTCCTTCTCACTCGCCTGTTGGCATGTGACTTCAGAATCATGTGACCCAGCACATGCTCATGAAGACTAGTGACTTCTGGCATGTCCCAGCATGTGACCCAGACATGTTGTGACATGACTATGTCATGAATGCTCTCTCTTGATCAGGAACAACCACATTTCCCAAGCCATCACCCATGCCTGCTGCTGTGTTGTGCACAGCCAAGTAGGACACCAATCTTAGTTGTTCAGCAGTGCCAGCCATCAGTGCTGCCTCATCTGCTGATTCAACAATTGAATCTGATTGGAGATCACCGATAGACTAAAGAGGTAGACAATAGAGTAGGGGCTTCCTGATCGGGAAGCACAGCCCAGGAAGCAGTGCCTATAAATACAGTCTCTGCTTTAACACCTCTTTCCTTAGTTTAGTCCACTTGTATCAACAGCAGGATCTTTGCCCCTTGAAGTTGATTTTAAGGCAACTCCATTAGCTTCCTTCTTCCACACTTCACCAGGCTCAGTATCAGCTTGCAAGATAGTTCTCTGGTCCCTGTAGTAGTCACCCTCAGATTAAAACCTCTGCGCACGTTGCTCCCACAATACTTTCTGAGCAGCTCTGAGGTGATATGTGGTCCACGCAGCTTCATTCTCTTCTTTTTCTAAGGTCCTGAAAAAGACTGTCCTTTCCTGAAGGAGATAGCATGAGTGGGGGCAACACATTATCTTGACCATGCCATATTCCCAATCAATTTCCAGATTGTGGGTTCCTAACCCCACATGTCAGGTGGAGGTCTGTGCTTGTAAGCATGTTCCTTGCCTTTGCCAGAGACTTTCAAGCAGTCATCACACAATGCAAAAGGTAATGGTGGTTGTATTTCACTATCTACTACAAATGAGTCCAAAATGGTATCTATTATCTGTGGTGAGGGAATTTGTGCATCAGCATCTGAGTGGTGTGAGGAGGTAGATAATACTGACCAAGCATTCACACCAAGATTGAAGTACTGGTCCAGGTGATCATCCTGGCCATCATCTCTGTTACAAATCTATGGTTCAGCCTAACCCCCTTTCCCCCCCCTTATGATAAAGATCCTGTTGGTTCAATTCCCTACACTAAGGATGGGTATTCCATTACTTTGGACGACCTTTCCTTTCCTGTGTTAATCTCCTTGATTGACACAGCCCTCATCCTATTAAATCTAACATTCTTCTGTACCATACAGTCAGTTCCATCTTCATTTCCATTCATCAGGAACTAACACTGCCCTCTTTAATCTCTGCTATACTGAGTCCTACCTCATGTTTTCCTCATGTAGTACCTACTGGTTTTCTCAAGGCTTTTCCCCATTTGGGATCCTCTGGCCTCATAGCACATCCTTGTACTTATATAAACCCCAGGTGTAGAACTGAGCTCCCCAGCTAGTTCTACACAATATACCACGTATCTTCTGGCATATTGTTCCTTGGACCTCTCTAAGTCCTCAGAATACTTCTAAGTTCCTGCTGCCACATTCTTTGTTGACTATCTATCCTAGTATTATGCTAGGAGAGCGGTAGCGTTGTAACAATCTCTGAGCGAGACAACATCCTCATCAACCTCCATGACAGAAGCCACTTCGAGGGCAATATCCTCAAGGTGATCTTGAAGTCGGCGGGATAAGGAGGGGATATCTCCTTGCCAATCAATGTGGCAGTTAGCCACCAAGTCCAAGTTATGCATGGTCTCCATAGTTGGAACAGTGTCAATATGTTGTGCAAGCAATATCACATTGCAGATATGAGGGAATGCTGGTTCACCATAATTGGTGGCACCTGGCATATGAGAAAGGGCCCAAGAATTGACCATGGTCAAGTATGTAGGTGAGTGTACTGGATCAATGATCATGGATGCAGTGGAGGCAAAAAATGTGGTGGGGACAGAGGTAGTCTGGGCAGAGGTGGCATGCACATGATTATGCTTGTCCTACTTCTCCTGGCCTTCCTTGGAGTGTTTGCCCCTCTGATGCTTGTTGTCCTTCTGCTTTCAGTCATTGGAACTGCCAGACTGCTGCTGCTGCTTAAAATTGGAGTCTCCCCCTTTCTACTTTATAGCAGAAACCTTGTTGGCAGACTGTTGCACAGGCTTGCACCACGTGATGTGCTATTGCCAGATAGTAGTGAGGATCTGTTTGATCTCCCCTAAGGAGGGAGTGACAGAGACCAGAGTGGTCGAGGCGGCAGTGGCAGTGGCAGTGGTGCTGGCAGAAGTATCAGTGGTGGGAGTTGGGATGTGTTACAAACCAATGGTCTGGCTCTGTTCCCTAAACCCTTATCCTACACTCCGCGGTTACTGTTTCATTTCATTCTCTTTCCCAACGTTGTGGATGGGCGTTCCGCTCTTATGGACCACCTTTCCCTTTCCTGGTTGATCTCTTTAGATCTCCTCAGCATTTTCCTGTGTCAAACCTAACCTTGTTCATACCAGACGGTCGGTCCTACTTCTTTCCTATTCTTAGGACCGACACTGCCTTTCTTTATTCCCGCTATGCATAGCCTCGCCATGAGGCCTCCTCATTACCGTGCCTGCAGGATACCATGAGGCCATTCCCCTTTTGAAATCCTCTCCTCTCGTAGCACGGCCTCTGATGTATATAAATCCCTTGGCATAGAACTTAGCTCCCCAGCTAATTCTACGCAATATACCTGCTTTCTCGGTGTATTCGTCTCCCTGAGTCTTCGAGTACCTCTTTGATTACTCGCTGCTACATTCTTGACAGTTATCTATCTTGGCTCATGCCTAGAGAGCGGTAGCGTCGTAACAGGATGGTGGTAATGGTCTTCTGATTGAGGATCTGGATAAGGATGTCAGCATAGCAGGGCATTTTTGAGAGTGCAATCATGCTCTGAATCTTCATGGAAATAATGTACCCAACTTTATCCAGACAGGAGAACTATGCATTCAGCTTTGCAAAAGCTGGTACAGAATGGTTGTTGTCCAGGATGATGAGGTCCAGCATCGTCTTGAACTCTGTATAGGTGGTAGCAATGATGAGTTTGGAGTATATATCCTCAATCCCCTTCCAGAGGAGAGATGCATAGTGCTGTGAGATGAAACAGGAGGTGATATGGGTATCAAGTTTGAGATGAATAGCTCCCATAGTCTGATCATTATTTTCCTTCCAGGTATCAATAGTGGTCTGGTTGTTGACCTTAATGTCTCCATTGGTGTCATACTCATGGTTGGGCTGGACACAGCGAAGGATGGGCCAGAGACCTTGGAATCAGAGGTACTGTAGGATTCCATGTTGATCAACCACCATTTATAGTTGGTCCCATTGAGATGGGCAAGATTCTTGTAGGCAGAGAATGATGACATTGTTTCTGTGGGATTGAAGGGATGTCAGTACTTTTCATTGCAAATGTTAAAACAAACAAAAGAATGGCAGAGAGTTAAATCACACATTTCTGAATGTATTCAAAATTCCAACAGAGGGACATAGTCTCCCCTTAGGATCTGGGTGACATTTTTACACTCGAGCACATATAGCACATCAAGGCAGTCTGGGGCATATAGCACACAAGACATGTCCTATGTTCAATCAACCTTCGGCATAAATGCACAAAACAGATTGAATCAGGTGAGGTTTGCATACGAGTGCAAAAGAGTGCTTGTTTGCACTGAACCTTTCACATAGTGCAAAGCACTAGTGGGGCTCATAACCTGTTAAATGGAGCATATAATGACAGAGCTACACTATGTCATACTCACCTGGGCTTAGTAAGCACTATAATGGGAACATAGTGGTTGGGGTAAAAGAGATGATTTGAACTCAGATGACTGAGTCTCAATGTAAATACATGTGAGCATGTGAACTATGTGTACAGATATAGTAAATATACTCCTAACATTCAACATGCACAATATTCCACTCCTTTTTGAGCTTTTTTTGTATGGTCAGACCACAAAGCTAGACAGGGAGATGTGACATACCACAGCCCATTTGTAGCTACAACTATTCCCAGTCTTTGCAATCATGACATCATTTGTCCCAATGGCAAACTTCTTGTTGATGTGGGCTGCTACTGCAACAAATTGAGCTGTCTTTGGATTATTAACACCAGAGGATGCCACTTGAGATCTGAGGTAATGGATGAGTTCCACTGTGTGCTTGTCAGGCCATACTGTCTTCTGAGTCTGCTTGCATTCAACTGAGTTGTGAGCTCGCTGAAGCAGAGATGGATCTATAATGCTATTTGAGTGCAGGGAGTGCTTTTAATCACAGGATAAGTGGGAGCAGGATGAACAAGAGATGATTATGCATAGAGATGAATCTAGAATGCTATTTGAGTGCAGGGAGTGCTCTGAATCATGGAATGAGTGGAAGCAGGATGAACAAGACATGATTACACATAGTGATCGGCATGAGTAAAGCTGCAGGTGCCAGACCATGTATCCATACCTGTATCTGTGTCCTACCCATTCCCATCACCACAGGCACCATGGATCAGTATCCACAATGGGTCAACCTGCAGCTATGGCCAGAGAGAGCAATAAGTGATGCAGAAAGGACAAAGATGTATTTGAGTCTTAGGAGGGGATCCACGGCTATTCTACATTAACACTATCCCAATCATGCTCTGGCTCAATGTCAACAACACCTGCAATGTCATCTAATGTTACAAGCTGCTGGACCTCTGAATTACCCCTGAAACACTCCATGCTCCAGGAACCAAGACAAAGAATCACATGGATGGATTGCACAGTGAGGTGATTGTAAATGTGTGATAGGAGAATCTGGCTGTGGCTGAAAAGGCGTTCAACATCAACAGATGTTGCTGCAATAATAGAACAATCAGACTCATTGACGTTGAAACAGATTTTATTGAACATACCAGGGATGGTTAGGTAGTCCATTGCCATATGAGAGAGGTGCAGATAGGTCAATCGGTGGCCATACCACCACTGGAGTGCATTCTTTATATTGGCAAAATCTTCAGGTTCTGCTTTGAGGTATGTTTCCAGTTCATCCTTTGGTTGTGACCTCTTTGCGAGCAATGGAAGGTTGTCAAATATAGTGACTCCAAAAACTGTTCCAATATTTTGTAGTTTTGGAGTGTATGTGAAATAGCAGTTGTAGGCGTGGGAATCCCGCTTAGCGTGGGTGAGAACATGTTACGAGCAAACCCCTGGCTACCTGCTGACCTAATACCCACGTGATTTGGCTCAGGGGTCGCTGAGATACATCCATTTTAAAACAGGGATACCATTG
>JBBPNB010000441.1:0-18234 GCA_038090635.1 Rubroboletus satanas
AAATGTTTCAAGATACTATGGATCCATCATACCGAGCGTTCTAAACGTCTTTTCGATGCAAGGATTCCTGGTTCTGAATTGCATCATCGGTGGCCAAACATTGGCGAGCGTGAGCTCGCATCTGGATGATACGCTGGGTATTGTGATCATCAGTGTGATCTCCCTCGTTGTCCGTAGGATCCTCTCGCATTCATGTTGTCCAGTGCGCTGAGCGCTTCGCAGGTGACCTTCTTTGGTTATCGGTTCCTTCATTGGTGAGAGCTTCAACATTGCGTCGCGAAGTTGGCTAAAGCTTGCCTACAGGTATGAGAGCATTGCGTGGCTACCGAATGTCATTGCTTTCATTGCCATGCTAGCTCTCGGGTATCCGTGGCTGCATGCTAACCAATACGTGGCGGTCCCCGCTCCTACTGCGGGTTCGGTCCTGTCCTTTGCGTCTACTGTCGCTTCGAGTATCATCAGCTGGTGTCCAATGACCCCCGACTATGGTGTTTATCACAGTCCTGCTGCATCATCGTAGGTTGCATCTTACTTTTGCCTGTGCAAGCATCAAGACTGACATCGATGTACAGCACCCGGATTTTTCTCTACACGTACCTCGGCTTTGTGATTCCAAGTGTAAGCGTCTGCGATATGCAGGTGTCCGCGTAACTCATTGATGACAGATAACCGGCCACACGCTCGGAGCAGCCTTTGCAGCTGCGGCTCCCAATGTCCCCGTGTGGGACGCTGCTTTTCAAAACAGCACATCTGTCGGAGGCCTGTTGTACGGCGTCTTGACTCCGCTAGGCGGTTTTGGCAAGTTCCTCACAGTGCTCGTCGCACTGAGTATACCGAGCGCGTGTGCACCAACCATGTATACGTTCAGCACGAGTCTGATGTCTGTCGCCCATTGGTTCTCCCTCGTACCGCGTTGGGTGTATATCCTCGTTGCTGAAGGGATGTGAGTCGTGTTTTCCCTTGTGTAGGATGATCGGGTCCACCAGTTGAACCGTGCGTTGCAGCTTAATCCCCGTCGCGATCGTTGGGGCCCAAAAGTTTTACACGACGTTCGTCGACATACTCAGTAAGCAGTCCATCCCCAGCACCCCGCGGAGCGCATCTCACACCAAGCCTTCTGGCCAGGCGTGATCGGATATTGGAGCACGGCCTTTTCAGGGATCGCGATCGCCGAGCATTTGCTCTTCCGGGGTGCGTCGTTTACCGAGGATGCCTACCCGGTCGCGACGTGGGACACGCCAAGATTGCTTCCACGGAGTGTTCCTGCGGTGTTGGCGTTTGTATGTGCGTTTGGCGCGCTCGTGCCGTTCATGTCGCAAGCGTGGTATGTGGGACCGGTGGCGAGGGATGGGTCGGGGGATTGTGGAGTCTATGTTGGGTTTGTGGTGGCGACGGTGTGTTATGCGGGGTTGAGGGGGTTGGAGGAGTGGTGGGATAGGCGACGGGAGAGGGGAGAGGTGGAGAAGGCGTAGTTCCAGTGTTACGCCCGTGATGAAATTGGATGTCCCCAGTCACAGGTTGAGACATCCGCGGCAGTTAGGGGTTTCACAAATACTCGACGATCCTTCTGCACAGATATTTGATGATCCCTGCACCGCTGAGCTCTCGTTCCTACCATCATGAAATGGACCGACGATGGAATCAAGATACCTCGTGTAGAGTCCCTTCCGAGACGCTCAGCCTTTGGTGCCCTCTTTTCGAGGACCTTGCCCCCTTACAGCGGACGCTATGCTGTAGGCGTCCGGGATGTCGAATTCCCCGTCCCGCTACAGACCTTTGGCACCTTCAAGCATAGATCCATGCCTGACGGCCCAGTCGGCATCACGCTCAACACCATCATGTTCACCCTCTTTTATCCGACCGAGCTAACGCCAACAACGCACAAAGCAAGAGTCGTTTGGCTTCCGAGGTAAACACCTCACCTCCGCGTGTTATTCCATGTCATCTGCTAAAAGAGCGGATCGGGACAGGTTGGTTCAGACGGTGAACAGTCTCTTGAAGGTAGTAAATTGGTCGTCAAACCGGTTTTACAAGATCATCATCTGTACGCTCCCTTCCAGAACTCGGCGGGGTTCGTCACGCACTCATCGCACGGGGGGGGGCTATACAGATGTCATCGTGGCTGTCCTCACATGGGGAACGACGTTTCCCGGGCTCAAGAACGCACCGTTGAAGGTACCGCCCCACTCGACCAAGTGGCGAGTCGTCTTGTTTAGCCACGGTGCGGGTTGTCCGCGATTGATGAACGTGAGTGCTATTTTTTGACGTGTGGTTGCGAGACGGATGGCTGATGGTGAATAGTCGGCGGTCTGCGGGGAGTTGGCGTCGCGCGGGTATGTCGTCGCAGCCATGGAACACCGCGACGGTACGGGTCCGAGTGTGCGGATGACCAACGAACGTGGGGAGACGAAAGACTTTTACTGGTTGAAGTGGGTCGACCTCGAGTGCGTGTGAGTGGGGGTGTGGAGAGGCATGTCTGACTCGGGTATAGGTGGACAGACTTGGAAGAACAGCCCGTGGACGACGCGACACTTCGACGTGTCCAGCTGGGTGTTCGCCTAGCTGAAGTCGAGGGCGTACTTCAAGCGCTACGGCAACGGACGCAAGGGCAAGGGCTTGTTTCGACTGGATGGGAGGGCTGGCACGTGATAGATGTGACGAAGCCTATTATCGCGGGTCACTCGTTTGGGGGAAGTTTAGCTGTAAGGTGTCTGATGGACTCTTCGCGTTCTTGCGTATGACGCTGCCTGTCAGATGGCGGCTGCTGCAGATAGTCGCTTCGACTTTAGCCATGTGATCACGTTTGATCCTGCTACACAGCGTACGTTTCTCTGCACTGTTTTGTATGCTTTGGGCTTATGCTCGCCAACAGGGTTGAACCCTTGGAACAAGACGATCTCGATACCTCTTCTCGCCATTAATTCTGAAGAATATGCAAGTGGGGATGAGTTCACGAAACTGCTCGCGATCGCGCCATGTGCAGATACGCACGAGATATACGTCATACGTGGGTACGAATGTGCAAGTCAAGTGCTATGACTGATAACGGGGTGTTTCGACGGACAGCGGGAGCGACGCATGGGTCGTTTAGTGACGTCTTTTTGATCTTGCCGGACCACGTCAACAAATGGATTGGACTGGGGGCCGACCCTTGGCATATCGTTCACCGAACGATTGATGGCACGAGTCGGTTTTTGGAGGACAAGGAGACGAGCGCGCATCATACCGTCAAGTGTGTGGATGGACTGTTTCTCAAGGACGCTGAGACCGGGACTGGCTGTTTGGTAAGATGCCATGTCGACGACGTGTTTGATCATCATCCGGATCCTCATCTTTAAGTGATAAGCGGTGTATTCTATTCCGATGTATAAGACTACAACAGATTGGAGCTAGTGTAAGTGTAGAGTACAATTGGTTGAGACTAAATAGACGCGCGAGGGTACGATCCTGAAATAATTCCAGCGGAGGTGACATAGATATGGGAGATTATCTCCGTTGTCTTGATTGAGCTGGACGCCTGCCGGTCCGGTTGAACATGGCAGTGGCGTCCAATATACGCTTCAGATGTGCCATGAGGTCTTTTGCCAAAAAGACAGTCCCATTGTCTGGCTCATAGCGAATGGCATGATCATCGAGGGGCTCGAGCACCCTGAGCTCGAGGGGATGAACACGAGCCGAGTGAGAGTAGCGAAAGATGGACACGAATTCATGACGAAAGACGAGTATGTCGAGCAAGGGTGTACCCGATGGATCCACGGCCGTCTGTCCGACCACTGGGGAAGGGGACCGAAAAAAAAAACGCCTTTCAGACAACATCATCAAAGACAGACAGCGGCGTCGTCAAAGACCCACGTTGGACGAGACAAATGTCGCCTTGTAGTCTGGCAAACGCAAACGTGGGGTCCTCGCCGGCGTCGAATTGTTTGGACGGCACGGTGGGAGTGGGAGCGAACGAGACGGAGGGAGTCATGGTGACTCGTTCGAAAGTTAGGAGTGTGTCTGCTGTAGAAGGGGGGTCGTTTTTATATAGGAACCTCGCCCCGAAACATGATATCGGATGTCGGATCCATTCGATATACACGGACAGTATGTGTTCATGCATCGATAGGGTCTTGTCTCACCATTCCCCTTTCCGTCGGCCAACGTACTGTACACCCATCGTCGCATGGCGAAAAACGTCTGTTGGACCTCGCGCGTGCCAGCCATCGCACGCACCGTCTTCCTAGCCCCGACGTCGTGTTTTCGCAGATCAACCGAGTGACATGCGTCAACAGCGCACTTGCGAGCATCACAGAGAGCGCCTCATCCACATAATGTTGTTTGATCGGCTTTCCGTGATGGCTGTGTGCCCAACAGGCGAGGAGCACGGCGTATCTGACCGAGCGCAGAGCTCTAGGTCAGACCGAAATCCCAAGGCCCTCTCCTTCCGCCCCCCTGTTTCGGTACTGACTCACTGGTCTAGATGATCGGGTTCACTAAAGGGATATACAAATAAAGAGTGGACACGCTGCGGTTCATATACCAAGCAGTGCTGCAAACGCCCCCCAAAAAAAGAAATGGCCGCGATGTGCTTGTCATCAAAATGCACCGTCCTTTCTGCGATAAGTTTTTTCATCGGTAGCTGTTGCGCAGAGTTTTAGACCGTCTTTGCGTGCTTCAGCTCCGGGAGGTTGGTATCGAATCTCGAAAATCACGCAATTGCAGCTGGTCGACATCGCGCCCAGTGACTTGTTGGATGATGAACACATTGCGAGGATTAGGGGCGTCTTGGAGCACCATAGCCATCGCCGTTAACCGGTCGACCGTTCGATATGTAGGTAGCGAGTGCTGACAGACATTGATGGGATCGTGCACATGACCGAACGGTTTATACCTCGGATCGTTCGGCCGATCCCCTAACCCAGTTTGTACTGCTCAGACACGCTGGTACATCCTTACCGCGGAGGAGAGCATGCACGTGTCGAGTGACGTGGGTACTCTCAGCCATGTACCAGGGCGTCTTTCTCAAGGCAACCAGCGTGAGTTTAGCTTCTGTCTCTTCACCGAGGTACGTTGCACTGTGGTTGAAAGGGACTGATACATACCCATTGCATGAGCTACTTGACCTCGGTCGTTGCTGTCGACCTGCACTCCGGCAGCACGAGCCATATCAATCAAAAGCATCAAGTACTGGGTAGAGTACTCATGGCGATCAGCAACTCGATCCGAGGGAATAGTCTTTGTTTTGCACGTACGATGAGGGTAAACCAAAAGTCGAGTGTGCATCGCAACGTTTGAATCTACATAGCCTGCAGATCTTGGGAAACCGAGGAGATGCAACTGCATTTCGGAAACAACAAAAAAAAAAAAAGTGTGTGAGATCGTGTAAAAAGCGGATTGTCACGCTGAAATCGTCACGACCAGTGGACGTTTTCTCAGAGCTGCTGCGAGTGTCCCGAACTCGGTTCACAAAGCAATCATCAGGGGATGGGAGATTGCTTTGCTTTCGCAGGTCGAATGGTCGAAGCAGTGGCCGAACACGACTACATCACGCTCGCTGGCGCACTCGGAATTTTACGAGATGGGAGGTGAGGACTCCGCGCATCATGATCCAGGGCTTCTCTGGAGAGACAACCCCAGTTCGATGTCAATGCTGGCATTTATCCCTTGCCATCCTCGTCGTCCAATACTCACGACTACTACCGCTACTATACTTCCATCATACGTCCCTGGATTTATAATAATAATAAAACCAATTATTATCCATATGCAGAGTCAAGAACCCTATGTAGGACGATCGGCCAGCGCGAACAAAACCAAAACAAAAGAGGAAGAGGTTGCAGTATGACACTACTGTGAATTTCCAGGTACTTGAACCACAAAGGGTCAGTCGTACAGGCGAGAATATGTAATGCTAGATAATCTACAGGTTATATATAAACCACGCACTACGATCTCCAAGACCCTCCGGCTCTTCTTCCTTCCTCATCTTCTCCCTCCTCGCCGCTTTCAACCGATTTTCTCGCCGCAGGTACGCCAAGTTGGCAAGTGACAAGACCACCATACCGACGGACATGGCAATGAACGTTTTCGTCGCCGACTTGTAGTTGGGCGCAGGAGACAGCCATCCAAGGAGCCAGGTGGCAAGTATACCACCCGTTTGGGTCATAGTGAAGGACACCGCCACAGCGGTTGCACGTCGGACGTGCGGAGCGCTATTATTCGCCATCCATGTGATCAATGCCGGTGCCGCACCATATGCCCCGGAGATGGAGAAGAAAAGGGATCCGTAGCGGACATGGCTCGATGTGCTCGCTGGGGCGTGGGCATCGGTCAGGTACTCGTCCTTTTCTGGTCAGATGCCTTCGACGTACCGTAAAACATGGTGAAACCGATCACCTCTAGAAGAGAAAAGAATATCGCGGTGTATCCACGACATTGGTAGCGGTCCGATACCATGGACGAGATCAATGTCACTTTTTTTTTTTTTTTTTGTGAGATGGATGAACGTCAAAAGAGTTCGTTGTCGAAATACGCACGAACAAAGGCGACCGCAAATGGAGGCACACTCATGAGCTGAGCTTGGTTACCTGCATACCCGAGACCAGCGACGATCGTCGGCTCGAAGCTACCGTGATGGTGGTCAACGTTGACAAGAGACATCGACAAACCGAACTCACTAAGCCAGACCAAGTAGTAACGTGCCTGAGTGGACCATTGTCAACCAAAGCTATGATAAGATGGTATGGATATATTACCACTGAAGAAGAAGTTGACGGCAAGGAGCCACACTTGCGGAGACTTGGCCGCTTTAACGACTTCTGTCCAGCTAAAATCGTCCTTGTCGTTGTCCTCCGACACGGAACCGCCGTGTTTCAGGCTAGAAATCACGTACGCCCGTTCCTTCTCCGTCAAGAAGTGGGCCTTTTCGGGAGAGCGAGGAAGGAGGAGAAAAGAGATCATGCCAAAGACAAAGGTAAAAGTGCCTTCCTGTCAATACCGATGAGCATCAGTTCACGAGGCCGTCTGCGTCGCTACGAACCAGAATGAATATCCAGGCCCACCCGGGCTTACCACCCTTTCCATTCATCAGGTTGATAGCAGCAGCTAATAAACCGGAGAAAGCGCCCGATATCGATGTTGACCCGAAGAAAACCGCAACCCTAGGAAGTATGTCAGATGATGTACCACGACGCTAGTCTGATGCATACCGTATTTGTAACCTCTTCCGAGGATAGAACAAAGAGAGGTAGAGAACAATTCCAGGCAAGAGACCACCTGGCTCACTGATGAACAGAGAGAACGATGCCGTGAAACATCCAAACCTTCAAGCAACCCCAGGAAGAATCGACATGCCAGCAATCCAGAATAGCTATTAACCAGCCCTTTAATGAATTCCGATGAGCCAATATCCGATATCGAGATGAAAGTGATAGCTATTCACCTTGTAAGGCGGAAACCATACCCCACAGTGTGACCATGGTAGGAAGCATGCGGTTTGGTCCTACATACTGTGGTGTCGCAAGATATGACTAGCTGCGTTATGAATGATGTGGTGACCTACCTTCAAGACCCAGGTGGATGGAAACTCGATGAGAATATACGGACTAGTGAATGATGAGCCGACGTCCGAGAACCACAAATATTTCGGGCACGTACAGATAAGTTACGGTCAGAGCCACGGTGTACTGTAGATGGATAAGCCAAGAGTCGAAATACCTAGAGCGCTCGGCATACCTGGTAATTCGATATTGCCAGTGATGTCTGCAAACCAGCCACACGTGCATTCGAGATGTTGGTCCTGTCCTACACATTTTGCGTACTTGATCAAGTGTATTGAGTTTGAAACCGAGTCTACAAACATACCAAGAAAGCGAGCAAAAAGAAGCCGGTGCATAATGGGAGGACCCATGTGTCGAGCTTTCGCCAGACAATGCGCTCTAGTGCAGCACGTTCAGTTTGCAACAATTCTTCCTCCGCATGGTTGAGCTCGCTGAAGTCCTTCTTATCGTACGAAGGGGGAGAAGAGTATGATCCCCCGGCCTTGTCCATTGTACACTGGCTGAGTGTGACGAGGGTAGAGGGTGCCGAAATCCAGAGCGCTCATAGTAGACTCACCATCTGTTCATATAAGTGGTTCGTCAACAGGCTACGTAATGTATAACCTGAGACTCGGGTGAGACATGCGGCGACCGGATCTCGTGCCAGGGGACATCTCCACAGTTGCGGTCTGTGGGATTGACTTCGCCGCACATGGGGCTTCGAGCGATATTCGACAGTGATGCACGTACCAGACACGAGGTGGCGTATTAGTCGTACGCCAAGCGTAAGATACGTGCCCACAGCTGAGGTGCTTTCCTACTGCCCATGTGCCCATCCCACATGCTCAGAGTTGGCCGGTGGTTACTCGAGGTTTCGTGTTGTGTTTGTACTATCACAGTGACAGCATGTGAGAAGGTTCAACGTTCAAGCATGTTTTAGTGTTTCGGCCGCACTAGCATGTCAAAACTACCCAAAGTGAGCAAGTGCAAGGGGCGCATGCTGTTCAACTTCACTGGTTTCTGAAATAAAAAAGTAAATGAACACACTGCGGAATGCCGTAAGATTGCAAGACCATCATGATTTAAAAGGAACGATCACTCCGGGTTATTCTTTGGTTGGCAGTAGTAAAGCTGTAGCGAGTTGCTAAGGATCCAACACGGATATGCGCGAAGCGGCAATCGAACTCAATCGACTGCTTAGCCTATTGACGATGGTATCTTAGAAACGTACGACAGCCTGTTGTAGACTATAAAGAAGTAGCTACTCGAGCTCGTTCATGTGTCAAACGACTAGGATTTAACCCAGTCACTCAGTACGAGAAACTCTTCGATTTGTAGCCGTTGAACCACCCTGCACGGCTGGGTCATAACTGCTACAAAAGCTCAGACGTGGATAGTAGATATGGAGGCTTTTCAGTCGTGCAACCCTGGGAATCCGCTCCTGCACACACTCCCCGTCACTGGCAACCAATCGACTACAGCTAGTATCTCCCTTCTCCGTACTTGTTTGTCACATTTCTCGAACATCTCGATTGCTACAACTCAAGCATATTATGAACGTATTCCCGGTTCACGTGTCCTCGCCGAAACCTCAATGGCACTCCCACTCATCAAAAGTCCGCGCCTGTCGACGATGATCCTCCCATCTCGGAAGGAAGAGTTTACGACGACAACTCTAAATGAATACACCGTGTTCTTGATTATAACGCTACATATGGTCGGGTACCAGACCTTCAAGCTGACGCGAGAACGAACATTCGTGTGATGCACACTACCCAGGATCTCCTAATGATCTACAGGATATCAGACCGACACAACGGGCAGCTCGATGAATGGCTCGTCTTGAACCACTGTTCGTATCCCATGCGTGGTTAGGACCTCGGAATAGAGGTGTAGTTTGAATATGAACTTGCCTTGTACAGACAACTGGCATGGAATCGGTTCTTGCATGTCTTGCACGGTTTCTGGGGTAAACTCCCGTCCATCACGCTGATGATACTGCGAAAACAAATGCAAATAAGTAACAGCGACAAGCCAAGGAGGAAGAGAAATACATACGAATAACATATCGCACATTCCACTTGCCCGGAAAAGTGGAGTGTCACATTCTTCGTGAACAATGTCAGGCCATCGACGACGCGGCCATTCTTTCGGGAACAGGTCATGTCATATTTCTCACTGCGATTGTCGAGCTTACCTGCTGCCATACGACTTGCTGTACGCCAAGTATCCAGGCTCTCCACCTGTCCTCAGAGACACCCACCATCTTGGTGTCCCTCACTTCGAGCCTGTGCAGAGGCCAGTCACTCGGCATCCGAATGGAGAGCTCGAGGGCCTGCTCATCGACCATGTACGACGCCGTCACTTCGCCAGATGTGGGCGAAACTTTGACAGTGAGGTTCTCCGTCGTCGAGAGTTCGGACGAGGCATCTGGCTGTCGGACCCGCGCGAGTTCAGTCTTGATGATACCGGGCGAGAAGTATGATGATGTGTAGTCGACGACGCGCGTAAGAAGTTGTTTGTCAGTGCAGTCCGAGATCCACGAACGGATAAGGGCGGGGACGGTGAGGAGAGCCCGATGGTAGAGGTGGGCAGCCAACAGTTGCAAGCTCAATGGACTTTCTGGTTCGAAAGCTGTCCGGAGGGATGAATAATAGTTTCAAACAAGATGAATCTATACCTACTCTCCAGATGAAATTCATCGACAGCCCACACGTCCAACTTGAATACCTGCTTTCCGCCACTGAACAAACCAAGAATGTCAAAGATATTCGGGATGAAATATTGAGAAACAATGTCGAGGCTCCGCATGTGATTGAAATAGCCCGAGCGAACCTTCATTGACTGCATCCGAGGTTAGAATCGTATGCTTGCAGCGTCGTCGAGAGCATATACGCACAGCATCAGTAAACAAGTCGAATGTGATCATCCATGCGAGTAGGTATCCAGACACTTCCTTGTTGCGCGGAATTGACTGTTCGTCTAGGTCAGGCACCTCCCCTGAGCTAAGGCTCTGCTGCAACAGGGCGAGAAGCTCAGGAGGTAACTCGGGCTTCACCATGTCCTCCGTGTCAACACCTGCCTCGATTACATAGTGCTCTGTTCGCTTGTGAGCAGCATCGTGGAGTAAATGGTAGCCCATTCGCTGGATTTCCTGGGATTGGTCTCCCAATAGGTGGCACATCTATAATGTTTCTGTTGATGCAAAAGACTGAATGAAAAGATGTATATCCTTACGCTTGGTAAAGTCCTCTCGCTCATCATTGTAGATGGGATGTCTTGGATGACAGACAAAGCCAACTCTCGACATAGCGTACGAGGGTCGGAGTAGAGCATTGCGACTGAATCCCATCAGCCCCTGAACTATAGAAATATGAGTCGATCACTCACTCGTGTTAACCGCGACCGCGTCCCTGATAAGTCCCAACACCGTCGCTTTCCTCTCATCCCAGTTTGCACGAAGGGGCTTGTTCGTCGATGCTAGATAGTCAATGGCAATTACCAGTCTTAATGTCCTTCCAAGAGTCGTCAACGTCGCACTGTCTTCCGGGGAGCAGTTCTACTTGAGACATCAACACCTGACATCTTCGCTTGAAGCAAACATGACGCACCTCCAAGTTATTCTCGATCATATCCCAGATGAAATCCCAGTGGGACCCAGGAACATTCTGCAAGATCGGAGCGAGATGGAAAAACACCAGTGTCATGGCACTCTCCACGTCCTCATCGACACCATTTCCGTCGTCTTCGTCTGCAGCAACCCACGCCTGACACGCCTTCATAACATTCACGGCGCGCTGTTGAGGGAGGAAGACAACGTCGGAGTCGGGGTCCGGTGCCGTGGCAGCTAATAGCCGAAGGGTGACGAGACCCGCGGTGGATGCTGCGCCAGGACGAACATCAATGAGTGAAGCAGCTAATTCGTTGCGATACCTGTCGAGTTTGGGAGGCTCTGGCGCATACGCAGTAATGGAAGCTAATATGGTGATGGTAGTCTGGGGAGCTAAAAAAAAAATAGAAGATGCATCAGCAAATAAAGATCTTCAGACACAAACGGAGACGTAAGTTGACCTGTCTTTTGCAATCTTCTCGCGAAGGCTAACCACAAATCAACATCATCCTTCGTAGTATCACTAAACAAGTGCTGAAGCACGATGCCGAGAACTGCGGTATCCCTCACTCTGTCTTTCTCTTTGGCACGACGAACGATTGCAATGACAAATGATGCTAGACTCCCATCTTTGAGAGCGACCGCGCCATCCTTGCTCATGAGCGCGTTCACAACTCTGGCATGCATGCCATCCTCTACACGGCCCAGGAGATAAGTCGTCAGCGATTTGACCTTCTCCACAACATCCTCGAGATAGTCCCTCGTAAGATCAAACGTGATGAGGCCATCTCGTATGTTCTCCACATGGAGGTATTCGTTCGCATAGAAACCGAGCACGAGAATGTGACGTAGTGCCCAGAGGTTTAACCGTGCGACGGGACGGGACGTGGTAAGGTGCGCAAGTAGGGCGGAAACGGCACGTGCATACTTTCTACATGTCGAGTTCGGAGGAGTAGGGGTGCTTGAGGAGGTTGGAAGCGTGGAGTCGAGAAGCGCCAAGCTCGAAGAAGTGGTCGACGAAGGAAGGGAAGAGGAGTCTAGCATAGTGTCAAATTCTTCGCGCGACGGGAGAATGTCTGTTAGCGGGTCAATATGAATACCAGGAGGTGAAGGAGTGATGCATCGAATGATGTATTCGGGTCTGAATGATGAATTAGTATAGTAACGAGAAGCTTGACAAACAAACCGTGTACCCACCTCGTCTCCGCTTTTTCGTCGTCAACAGCACTTTTCAATTTCTCTTTCACGAGGCTACTGGCGACGTCTCTTATCTCTCGTTGTCTCTCGCCTTCCTGGGAAATCCAGGAGATCCAGAGCGCTTTCGCATCTTCTACCCACTTGTCGCTGGATGCTTCTCCCTGATAGGGGATGACATAACCAAGCAAGAACATCCCGGCATAGAGCTCTGCCGCGAGGTCTCCAGTGAATTCGTAGCCCGAATCGGCCAGTTTCCTCACAAGTCCCACAGTAGGGCCAACCTCAGGCAGGTCTGTAACTTCGTCTAGCTCAGTTAAGGACACGCCAGCGAACCTCACTCTTGCCTCCACAAGAGTGGTAACGCTGTTCGAGAGCACGGACGCGATCGTGGCCAAACGACCAGGTGAAATGAATGGTCCTAAATATATTTCAGAAGCAAACCAAAAACAGATAACTGAGCTTCCATACCTGGGGTACTCAACACTCTGGCCACCGCTACCTCCTCATTTCCCTGACCACCCGCGGCTATTGTATTGTTTATCAAACGTTCTACCAGTTCGTCCATTGCTACGTTCGCTCCTCTGAGATGCATCGGGAGCGAGGCGTCGACAAGTGGGGACAACAATGATAGTGCTACCTTCGTTGGAGAAGATGCAACTGCCCCTAGAAGCTCCGTCCAGAACGCTTGTGTCTGCAACTGGCCCCGCGACTGATCAGAGGATCTGGATCGATGTCTAAGGTACGCCAACACTCCTGGTGTCGACACTTGCAGAAGCGCTACAGAATGTGCGACGAATATGGCGTCGGTGCGAGAAGACAAATACCCGTCATCGAAAAGCGAGGGCCCAAATGTATCCATGAGTTTAACGAGTGCTGCGAGGGGGTTCTTGGCGGTATTCGCGGTCGGTGTCTGGTCCGGAGAGCCTAGGGCAGTTTCGAGACCCTCGATGACCTTCCGTGCATAAAGTTCTACCCCGCCGCATGCCTTCTGAGCCGCATGAGTATCAGGTGCAAACGTGGAAGTGAATACGTGGAAGAAAGTGGGTGCGAGGTCAAGTGTCTCATCAGAGCTATGGAGGGAACCAAGGATGCTTGAACATAGCGCGTCGAAGAATGCGTCAAATAGATCTGCGAGTGTAGTCAGGGGTTCCGCGGGATGGGAAATCTGCAGGGTAGCATAATCAACATCAACGCACCGTCCCCGAGTTTCCCAACTCTTTCCGCTGCACGGGCTATGACCCCAGCAGCTGCAATCCCCTCGACCCGCAACCGCTTCGTAACGAGCTCAGTCCATAAACGGGAAACCTGGGACGCGAGAAGATTCTTCGCATCCTCGTTCGCATATGTAGTATCATTCCCTGTGTGCACCCCTCGTCTAACGATTAAGTCTAGACATTCGCTGAGTGCCTTGAGCCATGACGAGGCTGCTGCTCGTCTGTCGAGGAGGCCTGCATCGAATGGAGCCCAGAAGGATGTAAGCAGTTGCGAAATGGGGTGGACATTGGGTCCTTGTCTATTCCTCTCTTTGTCATTCTCTGACGAGACGGGTGAAAGGTCGGTAGGAAGAATCTACGTGTGCCATGTTTAAACGGTGCGTAGGGTGCACAGAGTGAACCATACCGATTTAGGAATGCCGGCCAACACGACCAATACCAATGGATAACCTTCTACAGGAGACCCGGAACATCCTAGCTCAAGGAATTGTAGGAATTCCGTGTAAGCTTCAGATATCAACTGTCGATCAGGAGGCGACTCAGTAACAGTATTTGCGGCGTCATCATCACCATCACCGTCCGTTTCGGATTCAGAGTCTGATTCGGATCCCGCGTCCGAGTCCGAGTCGTCGCACTCTGTGCCTTCAACCTTGGCATCAAGGTCGTTGTAGTTCCTCGACGCACTTTCCACGTCGATCGTCCATGCCTGGCTATAGTCTGTTACGCTGCGGATGGCACCACACAATAACATATCAACATGAATATAGGTCGTACCTCTGAGGAAGAGCATTAAGGGACCGCCTAATGCTGCCCGCACACCAATATCGGTTTCGACCCAGGCCGAGCGCAGTACAGCCGTGCTTAAGATCCGGGTCGGGAGTTCTGGTAAATTGCCTAGTTCCAGAAAATGTCAGCTATTTGTCTCGAGGACTGTGTATATGCGCTACTAGCTTGAAGGTTACACATGTAACCAACGCTGGATGCATATCCCGCTCAGATGCAGCCAGAAAGAATGTACAAGGTGGAATAGGAATGTAAAGTGCGGACTTTCCACAAACACAGCAACGAGGAGACAAAAACAAACCTTTGAATACTCCAACTAAAGACCCAACAAGTGCCCACGCAGCTTGCCTGACTTGAGGCTGGCCTTGACCGAACGAAGCGATAGAGAATGGACAAAATTGTTGGTTGACCGGATCCGAGCGCGAGGAAACGGTTGCGGGATGCAGAGTAGACCAAAACGCGGGGGATGAAAGGAGTGTTGTTAGAATAGCGAGGTCGGTCGCAGGGGCGGAATCGATTGCAGGCCAATTTTCTAGACAAATTGCGTCAAAAACGGATGAGGGGGCACATCTCGCCGATTACTAAACAATGAAGGGCCCGACGTACCTAGGATCCATCTGACAACGCCCAATGCGCCCACCCTTAACCTCCCAGCTCGGTCCGAGTCATTCTCTTCGCCAACGCTATCACTTGCCACCCAATCAGGCAGCGAAGTTGGAGTAGGCGAGGAAGAGCCAGAGGAAGGTGGAACGTATCGACCGCTTTTCTTGTGTTGTGATTGCAGTGTTGGGCTCCCTTTTTTCCCTCGCGCGACACCTTTACCTTGGGGTACGACGTTGCCTTGCGGTGCACTTTTACCCTGTGGCGCACCTTTGTGACCCTGTTGAGGAAGTGGACCTACGGGAGGAACTACAGGAACTGGATTCAATGCTGCATGGAGGCCCTGTGGATCGAGCACGGTGCGCTGAACAAATTTGAGAAGGGAATTCAGAAGCGGGGGGTTCAGAGTGATCTTTGGTTGGGATCGCGTGCGCTGAGTCTGAGGACTGATATGATGTATACCTCGATCATCTGGGGCTGGGCCGGGAGTCGTAGTAATGAAGTCTGCCCACGCCCTCATGCCGACAGTGGCGACCCCACGATCAACGTCGTATGCAAGCATTGACCATGTCCCTAAGAGTGTCTCCAGCTCACCTTGAGAGGCAATCTCGCTGGTCCACGCAAGGAGGGCCTCACGTGCTGGGTCGAGGCGAAGAAGGGAGACATGAAGGGAAGCAGCGAGATGGCGAAGACGCCGCGTAGGGTGGGTGAGGAGTACCGGGGCACGATGGAGCTGGAGAGGGAGTTAGTCGTCCCCGAAACCAGATATGATGCGGAGACGCACCCAGACCGGGAGCATCTTGACCACCACGTCTACGGTTCCGCCTGGCTCTAGTTCATATTGATCGTGGTTACAGTCGCGCGCTGCCTGCTCTTTGATCGCATCCTCGACCCACTTTGCAAGTTCCTCTATTGCTTTTCCCCGTGTGACGACATCCTTCTTCCCCAGTGCCCTGAGAACGATGACGAGCTCTGGTGGCAACAAGTGAGCGAGACCAGTCGTATCGAGTGGATCGAGGACTGGTGGAGCTGGTTTGGTTGGTGGGATGTAGACTTTCTTGCGCTGTTCTCTGGTTTCTCTCTTGGACAGCTTGGAATTCTTTCCTCCCTTAGGCTTTGACTGCTTAGGGACAGGTGAAGGGGGAGGCACAGCGGATGAAGATCCTTGGGCTTTGCGCGCGTTCTTCTTGCGTGTGCCAGAAGTTGCGGACGATTTCTGCCCTTTGGTCATCTTGCATGCGATGGTGCGTTATCAACTTATGATCTGGTCGGGGTAGAACGTGCTGAGCTCCTTGCAAGTCAGCTCACCCTGGACCGCTGGTTGCTGTGACCATAACAATCGGTTGTTGCCCTCAACACAACCTCGGCACCGTCAAGCTTAGCCGAAACACCTTCTGGGTTGGGAAACGCAGTCTCTACGGTCCCCCATGCGTACTAGGTCCAATTTCGGAATGTCGAGTTTTCTTTGGTTTGCGCACACGCTTTCCCATCCCACTCTTCAGCTCCCTCTATCCAGTATGTATGTACTATCACCATCGTCGACCCATCGTCACTGCTAGGTTTATGCTCGGTCCCGTGGTTACACACCGTCCTCGTGCCCTCTACTGACCAGACCTTCTCCATCTTTGACCTCTGTTCGCCCTCGTTCGCGAGTACAGCCGGAACGCTCTTGCACCCTGCCACACCATCCTGTCTGGTTTATCCCAGCGCCGCACCGACCTATTCGTTCGCGTCAGTATACGGCCGGGCCTTGCACATCACTACGAGTCCAGAGTCTGTTGGGGGTTTTATAGGCAAACGAACGGATCAACGAACAATCCGTTCACATGTCGCTACATCAATCAGTCGAAAGGTGTATTAGAGTAGTTGCACCGAGTCTGGGCCAGAGCTGGACTCAAGACCTTCCCCCATACTCACCCACACGATGATTTCCGAGGTCCGCCGACACACCATCGCGATGAGCACCGCCTCATTAAAGCACCGCATAACTGATTGGACCACGCGCCTTCGACTCATACCACACTTTCCGCAATGTGCCCGTCAAGGTGTAGTCATGTTGGCTACTCATGACCTTCTGCATCAGCGCACCGACCGCTCAGGGTAGGTGCGCCACTAATACCTCGCTCTGATAATGGTATATTGATAGTGAAATCGAACAAGGCTCTGGTCGTGGGATGAGGTCTTATATTCCTTTGGGAAATCTCGGGACCAGTGCAGCAAGCAGTGCGGAAATTATGTGGTTGATCTCTCGCCGCACCGTACTACACCGTTCTGGCGACGATCACTTTGTTTGCATCCAGGTTTCCCAACTTATCGCGTTCCCACAGGAAAACCCGAGGAAATACGCTATTCATCGATTCTTCTTTGGACAGCAATTGCGCCTCAGAAGGGAAGTTGGGTCGGTAGCCGTGATAATATTAGCTCCCTTGAGTCTTGATGATCACGAACAATACCCAACCATCCGTCAAGCACTGGACACAACCTACCGACTTGATCAAGTTCCATCGTCACGCTGAGAGTGAGAGTGTTCACACTATTCCATGCCCAACCCATGATCTTTCCCAGCCTGACTCGGCTCTCGACGCCAACATCCTCTTTGCATCTTCATGAACGAGTCTGAGATAAACTCCCTCATCCGAGCCGGACTGCGGTCGTCGCAGGGGATACAACTTGCGTCTGCGACACTCTTACTTTATGACCATGCAATTAACTTAGCCGACGAGGTGAGTCGTGATGTTGTCTCCTACCCACACGCTACATTCCAGTGAACGTGCAGGTGGAGCATTTTTGGAGTGGCCCATGGACGTTCTCTAGGGGAATATATCTCTGTGTTAGTGTGGTCGGTATCCAGAATATTCTGTCCGCTGACAGATACCACCAGATACGATACTTGGGTTTCATGCAAGTAGTGTAAGCAAGTTCCGCTTCGGTTGACGATGGTTTGCTGACAACAACCTGTTTCCCCAGAATTCTGATCCTGGGTGAGACAATAACTGTCCAAGGATGAGAGGTTCGCTGACTGCCAAGTAGGCAGTTGGACCAATATCTTAGTTGGTAGCCTCCCTTAGTTTAATGCTAGACTCACACTGACTATACCTTCTCCACTTAGTCGTAAGCGTCAGCACATGTACAGAGTCTCCATCTGCTGATCACATGCTCAGCCCCCTTCTGATGACTTTCTTGCCTATGGCGTTGAATTCGCCGTTATGGCTTTTTGTCAAGGCGCGTTAACTCCTTTTTTGTGGCACCTGGCTCTGATTTTCAGCGCGAACTATTTAGCCGCTATCACGACACGCGTGTGGTGCATGTT